>WYDI02009755.1:0-18193 GCA_009867235.2 Psittacus erithacus
GTGCTGAGGTGCTGGCACAGGGTGCCCAGAGAAGCTGTGGCTGCCCCATCCCTGGCAGTGTTCAAGGCTAGGTTGGACACAGGAGCTTGGAGCAAGCTGCTCCAGTGGAAGGTGTCCCTGCCCATGGCAGGGAGATGGAATTGGATGAGCTTTAAGGTCCCTTCCAGTCCAAGCCAGGCTATGATTTATGGTTTAACTGCATCCCTACGAAATCACAGCTACTGTTCTCAGTGTGTTGTTTTCCATGGCTAGCTTTCCTTCTGCCATCTGATCACACCCATCTAAGTGCATCTGATCTGATAAGATATTTTATCACCTCAGATTTTAAAATAGACTTCTTTCACATTTCTTATGCCATGCTAAAAATATTAGCTGCATAGCCCTATCAGATCATTTATTGACAAGTAACAGCGAGATGAGGAATGATGCTAACAGAGACACTGGCGCTTTGCTTTACCACCTGTTGAGCTGTTCCTCATGTCTTGCTCTTTCCAGCACATGCTCCATCCAGTGCCCACATGACTGGGCTTTGGGCTGCTTGGCCAGCCCACTATAGGGAGCTTACTGCTCCACCTTGGTGGTTTAGTTTAAATTGGGGATATAAGAAAGTGTTTTGACACGTAGTGATTGTAAACAGAGATGTGTGATCCTCATCTGGGCCCGCTTGAGGTGCAGCATTCATTAAGCCTCAAGTTATTTTTAATATGACTCATCCATATGGCCACACCATTGCGTGTGAACTGTGATCTGTGCAATAAAACAAATCAGCTCCAGGTCTGCTCTGTCGGATCCTCTGAGCTGATGTGACAGTGGCCAGATTAATTAATCATTCTGGTCATGTGGCTGATCCTGTAAAGAAGGCGCATGCACCACGCACGCTGTGGAGAGGTTTGCAGAGATGATTGTTTAGCAGGGACTGTGCATATGGAAATTTGTTCTCATTTCTTCCTTTGTGCTACCCCATTTACAAATGGAAATCACTGCTTCATAGCCAGTTCTCATTATAGTTCACCACCATGAGAGAATTAGCACAAGGAGAAAGCCCGCAGCGGTTGGGGATGGAACCTGCTCTCTGCCACCAAGGCTGCTCCACCAGCACCCTGTGCAGAGGGGCAAGGGACAGTGGCACCATCAGCATCAATTAGGGTGAGCCAAGGGGACAGCCAGGGCTGGGCAAAGTAGTGGTGACAAGGCAGGTCTGAGGTGGAGCTGGGAAGTGAAATCATGATCAGGAGTGTGCATGCAGTGTGTGTGTGAACAATATGCTTTTATAGAGTTAAATGCGATGTGGAGGCCACTGCTAAGTCTGGTCGGGCAACGGGAGCCTGCTGGTGTCCTCATGTCCCCAACATCCACACAGGGCCCAGACATGTTGTGGCGAGGGTGTCAAGCCAGCCCAGCCCTGCTGCCCTCGAGGCTTTCACTGAGTCACTTAGCCTAGGGTTGTACAGCTGGCTTCACTCAATCTGTTCCTGCTTTACATCAATAGCAAACACCATCAAGGCTGTGAATCACTGAAGTGTCACTTCATTGCATGCTTGGGCAAGG
Source organism: Psittacus erithacus (assembly GCA_009867235.2). NCBI lineage: Eukaryota > Metazoa > Chordata > Aves > Psittaciformes > Psittacidae > Psittacus > Psittacus erithacus. The sequence goes on from WYDI02009755.1 coordinate 1,549, forward strand.
GGACACAAAACAAGTTGAACACTACAGAGCTGATATATATAAAGGGGTCACCAGTTTCCTCTGGAGAGGTGCATGTGTGTGTTGGTTTTGAGCAAGATGTGTATATTAGTGCTGTCAATAGTCTTGTTAAAGCAGTTTGCAGCACTGCTTTTATTACATTGGGTAGCAGGGTGCAGGGGGGACAGAGAGTACATCAACCATGCATCAGATCCTGCTCCTTGCTTATTTTAATGGGCTAGGGAAGCACATAGGAAGATTATCTCTGTAAGCTGCATTTAGTTAAATAAGTCAATGGAAATGTAAGCACTAGCTTTCTGGCAGGGCATAATAATGCTGATTTGCTTGGTTATAGTTTATTGTAAGCAGAGAATAGTTTGGTTTGGAAGGGACCTTCAAAGCTCCTCTAGTCCAACCCCCTGCAATGAGCAGGGACATCTTCAACTCAGTCAGGTTGCCCAGAACCACATCCAGCCTGGCCTGGAATGCCTCCAGGGATGGGGCATCCAGCATATCTCTGGGCAGCCTGTGCCACTGTTTCACCACCCTCATTGTGAAGAATTCTTTCCTCACATCCAGCCTGAATCTCCCTCTTTCAGTTCAAACCCATCACCCCTCGTCCTGTCACAGCAGGCCCTGCTCAAAAGTCTGTGCCTGTATTTCTTAGAGGCCCCTTTTAAGAACTGAAAGGTGCAATAAGATCTCCCCAGAGTCTTCTCTTCTCCAGGCTGAACAACCCCAGCTCTACCAGAGAGGTGTTTCATCTGGTCATTTTTGTGGCCTTCCTCTGGTTCCTCTCCAATGTGAAAGGAGCTGGTGGTTGTGAAGGTATTTTTCCTTCTAGAAAAGGGAATATGCAGCTAAAGATATAATAAAAAGAGGAAGGATTTTTATTTAGAAAATCTTTTTGCAGTCACGGGCATGTTCCTTGCTCTGCTCCACCAGTGCGGCCGTCTCACCTGAAAGGAACATTGTGAGCAATCCCAGTCAGCTGCTGCTCAGGAAGCTTTCATAAACAGGAAGGCAAGGAGAGCATCCAGGCTTAAATCTTTGCATGTACACTCCTCTGAGCAGCTGCAGAGCAAACAGCCATTGCTGCCCTCAGTGTACAGATGAAGGAGCTTGGCCTGACACATTCATTTGATCTCTGTTATCACACCAGTGGTTAACTAGCCCAGATTTGTGCTGATCAAACTCCTTCCCCTTGGGTGGCTGCTTGCTGGCCTGAGACCCCATCCCAGGAAAGCTGAGCAGGGCTCAGAAACCAGCTCCCTGTGCTTGGCAGTGGTGGCACATTGTGCATGTTGATGTAGCTGCCTGCCTATTTCTAATCTATGTTTTCCAGCATAAGTGATAAAGGGTTTGCTAGCCTTTGCTTCAGAGGAGCTCCACGCTCACACAACTCACATAGACCTCTGGTTTCAGGCACTCACTGGGCTCTGTGTCACAGTGAACACACTTCTCATTTACATGGAAAGCAGGGAATAAAGTTTTATCTCCCCAGACTCACTAGATATATCCTTGAAATCCAGAATGTGCTTTCTGGGACTATAGAAGCAAATTATCTAATTCTTACCTCGAATAAATCAATTGAATATTGATATCTGCCAAGTAATTTTGTGTTTTGGGGTTTTTTTCCCTTTGTTTCAAATGGTCTTGATGGCAGACTACCAGAGGCTCTTTTTTTCCCCCAAATTAAAATGAATTTAACCTTACCCACAAACTATCTGTAATTGAAATATTTTGCTGATAATTTTTCTATGTAGTTATTATGATTATATGTGCTGCAGCAGATTGTGCAGGTGAGAAATAAAACAATTCTTTTATCAAAACCTGGTCAACCAAAGTCAACCCTGTATTGGCCTTTTCCTTTTGATAACCTGCATGTAACAATTGCATTTCATGCGCTGTGCCACCAGTGCGATGGAGGCTGTTCATTGCCAATGTTTTCGTTGGCTGATCGCTGCCTTGAGACCCCCCTGTCCATCCAGGAGTTCCTGGCTCCATCCTCCTGTCAGGCAGTTGTAGGGAGCCATCAGGTCCCCCCTGAGCCTTCTCTTCTCCATCTGAACCCCCCAGGTCCCTCAGCCATTCCCCATCACACTGTGCTCCAGGCCCTGCACCAGCTCCATGCACACATCCTGAGAGAAGCAACATTAACTATGCCTTAGTCTTGGACCGATTGCTATGGCTCAGTAAGCAAGTGCAGGGTGGCCTGGTACCTTATCTATCTGTGCACTTCCATCCCTCAAGATGTTTGGATTTCTGTTAAATAAGAACTTGGTTCAGTGGCCTCCCTTGTAAAGCTCTCTAGCTTTGCACTGGCACAGCAAGTATCCTAAATGCAGCGTTCCTGGAAATTACTGATGTATTCTCAGCCCTCCTCTTACTGCATTAAGCTCTAACAGGTAATACAATTTCCATTACACCCAGCATTTCAGGTACGAGAGTGCCATGATAAGAAGCTGCAGTTTGTTTATTGCCAGTGTAGCTGGTTGTAAACAGTTGTTAAATTTGTCACACTCCCTGCTTTTTTACTTATTCTTAACGCTATGAAGAAGGGACAAGGCAGTGCCATCAAATTACTGCAGTGCTCTAGGAACATAAGTGGTGTTGAGGATGACAAGGAAAAATTGTGGATTAAAAAGTACGTTGCAGGTAGGAAGGGGACTGTGAATAATTCATCGTTAAATAATCCTTCATATTCAAAAAATTAAATTATGATCCTTTAAGCATCTTCTATTCATGACCACTCCAGGGTACTTTAAGCCAGAAATCAGGTTGAGGAAATGAATTATAATACTTCACCTTTTTACCCAAATGTTTGCCTGCTGGTGATTGATGATACCTGTCTGAATTCCTGCTTTAAATCCTCTGCTTTTCAGAGTATATAGCCTCGATTTCTCAAGCACTTCTAAGCACTAAAAGGCTGGAGAAAGAGGTTTTTTTGTGTGCAAAAAGGCTGACATAGAAATCTAAATCCAAGAACCCCAATCAGACTGATACAGAAATGTTCCTGGATTTCAAGCTCTAGCACACAGCAAATAATTCCAAGTGGAAAATGTGCTAAAATATTTGCAAGTGTGTTCTGGGTTCAGCAGCAGCAGTCATTTTTCCCCTTAGTAGCTGGTGCAGTGCTGTGTTTTTGACTTTCAGCCTGGGAACAGCGCTGATAACACCGATGTTTTTAGCTGCTGCTTAGAATGTTTAGTCTGACCAGGGACTTTCTGAGCCTCATGCTCTGCCAGGGAGGAGGGGAAGCCGGGAAGAAGCAGAGACAGGACACCTGACCCAAACTGACCAAAGAGGTATTCCATACCACAGCATGTCATGCCCAGGATGGAAACCGGGAGTCACCCGGAAGGGTTAGATCACTGCTCAGTCTTGCTGGGTATCGGTCGGCGGGTGGTGAGCGGTTGTGTTCTCTTGTTATTTCCCTTGTCATTGCTATTATTCGTGGCAGCAGCAGTGGTTTGTGTTACACCTTAGTTACTGGACTGCTCTTATCTCAACCCGTGGGAGTTAGATTCTTTCCATTCTCCTCCCCATCCCTTCGGGAGCGGGGAGTGGGGAAAAGGTTGGGGAGTGAGCAAGCGAGACTGCATGGCTGATTAGGCTTAAACCACGACAAAGTGTTATCTCTTGTTCACTCCATGTTTAAGGAGGTTGTGCTGGGAATACCTGAGTAGACATTTAATGGTAAGGATAGTGCTGTCATTGCACATGCCAAGCCAGACACATGACTCCAAAAGGTTTTCTTTACATAACACATTGAAGAGGTAGCTCTTTAGCCTTGTTTCTGGGTGAAGACACATCTTTATTTACAATAGTGCTTTCGAAAGCATTGAGATTGAGATTTCATATTTTATGGGCTTTGATTTCACATTACCTGTGTGTAGCTCTCAATCAAAGACCTGGCAGGAAAAAGGAGTTTGCTTCTGATCTACAGGTTCACTCCTTCTTAGTCTGAAAACTTCGGTGTTCTTTTCCTTTCCTATTAGCAATTGTGGCAGAAAGATCCTGCCAGGCAGTTTTAAGCAGTCGTGCTTACTAGTAATTCAAATTCAGCAGTAGCTCGAATATGGTTCTTTTGATTTGAGTTGAATTACTCCAGAGTCAACTTGATACGCATGAGACCAGGATTACTGCCTAAAATCTCAGGCTTTTTTTCCACTGACTGGCTCTGCTGGAAGAACTAATAGAGGGTGAAGCTTCATATGAAAACATGGAGCAGAGGCATAACTCGTATGATTCTTTTGTGCTCTATAAATGTTTACATGTAAAAATAATTAAGGTACAGTTATGGTCAGATAATGTCACAGAAAAAAACCCAAGAAGGACAGAGTGAAGTTGGCAGCATCATCCTGTTCTTACTGTGGATACATACAGGGGAAATAATGCTCCTGATCTACATTGTACAGCGCCTGGAGAGCTGCTGCTGTCATAGTGAGGTAGCACTAAATGAGGTTCAGGCTCTGAAGAGAACAGAGAATCCATGCAGGCAGACACATCCTGCATGGATACCTGCATCCACGGAGCATTTCCCAGCATTTGTAAATAACAGCTTTTTTTTATTTTCTTTCATACACATACTCCATGCAATGCCAATAGTTTGGCATCATCCTTGGAATTGTGTCGAGGGGTGCTTTATAAAAGCTATAGGAGAAGCCTATCTTTTGAGCTCTACCTATGGAATTGTTTATCTAATCAATAGAGAAAAGTACATCCAGCATCCTTAGCCCTGCCATAGGTTGATCTCTTGTTCAAGAAAGTCCTTGTGAGGGCACAACTTCCCTCAGTGCTGTCAAGCGTAAAAGTAAATTGGTTTTAGCTCTGATAAAAAACGTGGTGCCACGTACAGTAAGAACACAGAAAAGCCACAACTTTTCTGGCCTTTTTCTTCTAAACAAAACCCATTTGCATCTTGAAAACACTAAGAGACTACAGCTGTCTGCTCTCAGTAATGCTGATCTGGGCGAGTTGCAGTCATCCTGTGTTGCAGATGATGGTCTTGGACTGTTACCTGTCTATTTTCAGTTTTCCAGCAGTAAGAAGTACTCCTCAGCCAGCACACATGTAAGCATCCTCTGGGATGCTATCATTTAAAATCCACATGAGCAGGCGCTGTGTTACACATTCGTTAATGTCTTTGGCTGGAAACTACTTCATGTCTGCTGAAGGGGAAGCTTCTGTGGTCAATGCCTGTTCCCCAGGCTGGGGTTCAGGTCTGGACATGAACGATTTTGTCCTTCTCAGTCTTGTCTCTAGGGACAGCCTTTGGATTATTCACAATAAGGGGTGAGGGGCAGCTGTGGGCTGTGAGCAGTGACCATGAGGGGTAGGGGAGGCAGCTATACAGTGCGGGTCACTATGAGGGAGCAGATCAGGGGTGGCTGTGACTGGAGATTATGAGGGGCAGCCATGAGGGGAGATCAGTTTGCCCTTAATGATGTGGGTTAGTGGTAGGCTTGACAGTGAACAGTTGGGCTCAATGATCTTAAAGGTCTTTTCTAACCCAGCTGATTCTATGAGTCTATGATTCATTCCCCTGGTTTTCCTTTGAAATACCTCCTATTGTACAGCAATACTTTTTCTGAATATTTGGACCTTGCCTACCCTTGAAGCTTCAGTATCTTCAGCACCTGGAAATCTGTAGCATTAAGCAGTGTCAATGTGGAGTCTCGCAGGCTGAGCTGCTCTGTGTCCAGGCTACACAGTGCATGGAGGAGGGGAAAGATGTGGAAGCTGCTTGCTGGGAGCAAATAATGGGCCAAGGTGGCATCTCAACTACAGAGATGCTGCGAGCCTGTGTGCTGCTTCAGTGGGGTGGGAGGATGGAGGTGCCCAGCTGGGACTCTGCTGCGTTTGCTGGCAGAATTTATTGCTATCCTCTGCAACACGTGTGATGGGGAGGCTGAAAGCAGCAGCACAAAATCCCTCTGCCATGCCTCAGGTTAGGGCTTTGCTTGCCATATGTGTTCTTCTGCAACCAAATTCATTATCCTTTTTATGCTGTGTCTTACCTCACCATCCTCGCGGTTATCCCTGAGTGAACAGCTGGAGGTGATTTGATATCCCTGGTTTGACAACAGCCAAGAAGCCAGTTAAATGGAAGTTAAATTCTCTGCATCAGCTCCTTCTTCCAGGCTTGTTTGTTAGCAGCAGCAGTTGATGTGTCAGTAGCTGAACTGGAAGTATGCAAAAATAAGATGTTTATTAATAAAGGCTCCCACACAAGGATACAGGCTGTGCGCAGACAGGAATGCCTAAGTTAGTCATTAATTCTCACAGTTGAGTTTAAGCACTTGAATAATACATATTAGTAGCCTCTTCATTTTACATTTTAAACCCAGAAACTAGGAGCTTTAATTAGCCTTTAGGCTAAGATTTCAAGTATTACAAGTTGTGCTGGATTTGAAGAGGAACGGCTACACACGCACACACACACACTTGTATTTTTAAGGGCCTATCCTCAAATATGGGTTATTATTAAAAAAAAATAGGAAAAAAAGAAGAAAATCGATCACCAAATGCCAGGAAGAATTTAAGTAATTGGAAGATTGCTTCCCTGACCAGAGCTGTTCCTGCAGCGCTTCATGCATGCAGGAGAGGTCTTTTAATAGCGCTGTTCTAGAAAATACAGCCTGGTGAGAAACTACATTTCTCATCTGATTCCCTACGTGGTACAGAGCCTGGGGAGCAGTGGGAGGATAAACTGTAGAAAAATGCTTTAAACCAGCTTCAGCTCCCTGCCTACTCTCATCAGCTCAAGCAGAGGGTACAGAGATGGGTGGAGATGGGTCAGATATGGTTGGGATGGGTAATTTAGATACATTAATATTCTGTCAGTTTAATTCTGTTGCTGTACCTATGGTACAGCAAGCAGTGCAGATATGCTGCAGCCACAGAATGTCTTCTTTTAGTATTTTACATGATGATTCTTCTCTGCTTTTGGCCCTGTGACATGATATTACAGTAAGTTTACTTTATCACAGAGAGGGTACAGTTCAACCTGTACAAGAGCTTTTCCCAGCTTTCTGCCAGCCCTGCTTGCATCTTCCTTCCTCTGAATTTTGTTCTCGCCATGAGCTGTAGTGCAGAAGTGCTTAGGGCAATGCTATCAGCTATTAGTAAAGCACTCCAGAGCTTGCTAAGGGTGAGTCCAGCAATGTGAGGCAATGACAGGATTTGATTAGAAACCGAAGAAGTGGGTGACAGAGAGATATATTGATAGAGATATATATGAAAGCAGGAGAGGTAACTACTGAATTCCGAACAGGTCTCATACTTCCATAATTGCTTCTGGTTTGTTTTCTTTACACCTGGGAATAGAGTTGTTTACTAGTACAGGTTCCAGTGGCATAGAGATTTCTTAAATGGTAGGCTTTACTTAATGGTAAAATTACTTAAGCTGGAAAACAAAGGCTGTGCTTGGCTCTTTCCCTTCACATGCTAATTGAAAATACTCAGTTTCCTGTCTGGGTTAGTTGTGAGTAAAGGGAGGCAGATAGGAAGGAATTAGTATCTAGAGGCATTTTAGAGGAGTCTGTAGGAAACACCTCTCTGTAAAGGGTGATTTTGCTGGTTAGCATCCGACTGCTGTATTTTGAAGGGTGTATTATAGGGACAAGAACATCCTTTGGAAATAGCCTTTAAAACCCAGATTTGAAAATTAGAATTGCTTTCATACTCTCCTTTAGTACTTTCAGAAGAGGAATGAACTCCAGGAGAAACATTCTATTCCATTTCTCTTTGTTGCAACACGGAGCTTGGTCTGTTTGAAGAAGAGCAGTATCTGTGAAAGGATAGCACAATGAATATTTCTGTTGGGCTACTGCATAATGCAGTGGTACCCAGAGCCAGCCTGGAGCAGGGCTGGAATACAGTGCACCATGTCTGTGTGTATGGAGCAGTTGGAAAACCGGATGCACAGCACACAGACCAGTGTTGTATGACCTCTGATGCGCTTTGCAGTCACCCAGTCTCGTGTCTGCCTGCTGAATGCTAACACAGCTGAACATATAGAGGGTTTCCTTTCCCAAGTACCAGAGGAGTAACTGGGTATCAGACTGCACGGTGTTTGTAATGCATACTCTTGGACTTGCCCTGTTCAAATGGTCAGCAGGGCTTCACCTGGAAGTGATGCACGGACCTGCAAACTAAAATGACAAAGCCAGGGTTTATCTCTGCTTCTGGGCTAGAGCACAGGTTTCTTTCCACTGCTCTCTAGTTTTGAATGTGTTATTTCTCTGGAAAATGTTGTGGTTTTATTGATCTTTTAAGGCTGTTTGTAATTGGAGGTCAGAGAGGTCTTGGCCTCCGGCGCTGGTTTGCTTTGGCTCCTTACTCTCCTTGCTAAATCAGTGCCTGTTCCGCCTCTTCCCTACCGCTGCGTCTCAGTAATTCCACTGTACAGGGGAGCTGCTTCGGTGTCTTGTCACATGTGCGCTTTTGTTTAAGGGTAGGTTTTCCTGAGCCTTACAGCAACTTCAGTACTTTCAGATCAAAGTCAGGGTAAGAGGTATGCTCCTTTCGACAGGCTTTTCAGAGGGATGACTTTTTCTGACTTGTGATGTAATAACTGTACTGGAAGACTTCTGAGGACTGCGTGGCCAAGTCACATCTGAAAATAGCATTAAGGTCCTAAAGCTACTAAGGCAGTTTTGGGATGTGCAACTGTGGTCACTTTCTCTTACACCTCACAGGTTGGAAGGGCCAAAGGAGCATTTCCTAGTGTTTTGATGGCACTGTGAAACCTAGATATGCCCAAAATATTGCTGTTGTGCTGCGTTTTCATTACTGTAGGGGATTAGGAGAATTGAAAGAGCTTCCTTATGGATACATGATTAAAAGTTGTTTCAAATTGTTTGAACTGAGGTAAGGAGGACGTAATGGGTCTTTTGAGAGCAGTGATCCAGGCTGTTAATTTTGAGTAACACTCTCTTTGGAAAGCAGAGTGTGACCTTTTCCAGATGTTTGCAAAGCATCCGGAAGCATTCTTGAGGATGAGATCGGAAGCTCAAAGGAAGGAGTAACTCCAAAAGCTGTTCCTGTTGCAGTTAGTTTGTATTCATTCAGGCCTGATCGTGTAATGAGAACAGGTCTCCTGTTCATGACGCTGAAAGCTGAGTACGTAGCGTGTCAAAATGTGGTTTTAAAGCAGCAGGACTACCGTACAGTAAATCAGCTCTGTGCCTGAGCATGGGCCTGTGCCTAGCCAGGACTGGAGACTTCTTTCAGAGGAGGTTGTGTGATAGGTGGTTAAAGTGCTGCTGTTCCCTTGCTCAGGATTCACAGTCCTCTTCACAAAGGAGTTTGTGTTTGATGTCATGTGGAGCAGCATACCTGTATAAGCAGATGATTTGTTTGTGATTCCACTGATGTGTCTCGCCCGGCGTTCCTTTGCTAATAGGGAAATCCAGCTGGTTTAAGAGATTTGTGTAGGTAAAGCTGACAAATATTGCTGGGTTTGCAAAAAGCATATGAATTGGTCTTGGATTTACAAATCGGATATGTTAATGAATATTAATTCATTTTTCAGCAAAAAAAAAAGATTGTGAAACTCCACATTGTCTCATGAAACTGGGCCTTCAAGTCTAGAATCAAATTACTTAAGACAGTCAATAAATTGGAAGTTTTAAGGTGGTACGTGACATGGTTTTGAATAGACAACTAAACTCAGTCATTTGCTAACAGCTTAGTGCTTGATTCGACTCCAGTGATGTTTCTATGGGTAAATTTTGTGTGGGGGACTTTGTAGAGAGACACTGATGTAGAACACAGGCATTTTCCCTGCCAAGCAGAGTCTGGTGCAGCGTAGGTGAGTGGGTTTGAGTGATAAGGTAAAGCTGGGGAGCCACCAGAGAAAAGAGCCCCTTGAATGATGTTTGAGAGGAGCAGAATGGGAATCGGCAAAAACCAGAGGGAAGAATGTACCTGACACTGTTGGGCCAGGGCAAAAAGGAAGGGAACTTCCTTGGAACTGCAGATCTAAGACCAACAGTCCTGTTTGGTTGGTTGGGTTTACAAGGAGACACTGTTTAAGCAAGGAAAAGGCTCCTGAGGACTTACCTTGCAAGAGATCATCTCATGCTACCGTTTGATTATAGAGGTCACGTGCAGGGATGACACATAGGTCATTTACATGCTGGGCAGAATTGGAAGCTGCATCCTTGCTGAATTCGCAGTGCTCAGTGTGTCCCTCCCACAGCCACCACCTGGAGACCAAGTTCTTCAGGCTTTTCAACTATTTTATTTTATAGCTAATAATACAGGGGAGTGAAAACAGTTCAAAGATCCCCCGCTTGCTTCAGGCTGTCCTTGGGCCACTTCTCAGGTGTGAACGCTCTTGTGCAAATCTCTCGTGTGGACCGGAGCTAATCTGGAATTGCCCAGCATCAGAATGCGATGCCTTTGATTCACTCCCTGGCAGGGGGAGCAGCACATGCATGTCCCCATGCCCAGCAGCAGTGCCCCTGGTTCCTGTACAGCCAGAAAGGGCCAGCAAGGCAGATGTGTCCCCCCTTCCAGTGCCCTCACTGTCTCTTACCTGTACAGCAAGAAAGGCTTTGGGATCTGTGCAGCTCCTCCTAGAATAGCTGCAGCAATGATTGAACTGAAAAAACTCCCCTTTTCCATCCCCCACAGTGGGTCACACTGTCTTCCCCTTCCTTTTCATCCTGATTAGGTCGGGAGGAGGTAATCTACTGAATACAACCCCTGGCACCTGTAATTGTACAGGAGAGGCTTCCTGTGTTCCAGGAGGATTGCCACAAGCCTGATTAGAGCACAGGGGAGCCCCATGAACCCAGGTCATGGGCACTGTGGAATAATCTTATAATAAATCTAAGGCATCTAGAAAAGATTTCCAGCGCACACCTACGTATGCTGACCAGGTTGTGGCTGGCGATAGTAAGCAAGTTGGGAGGGGAGAAAATAACATTTTCTGAGCCTGTTCAAGGTGAAGTGTTACACTGCCTGGGATGCTCAGAGCAAAGAGGAAGGGTCCTGGCACGGGTGGTACCCTGCTGAGGGCAGGGTAATAAGTTAATGCTCAGCCAGATGTAGGCACAGTTGAACAGCTTCCAGACGGGAATCAGCTTGAAGCCTGGACAAAACCAGCCTAGAAAATACCTTGTAAACATACCTTCAGAAAGAGCTCTCCCTGGAGTAGCCTATTGTAGAGAGGTTACAGCACTACTCCATCCCTTCTGGAGGCCAGCGGGAGTCTCCTGGCTGCAGCAGGGTCCTTCAGACCACAGATATCCCCAGGAGGGAGCACTGAAGCTTTTCTTTCCGAAGCAGGGGCTGGTGGGTTGAGGACAACGTACAGAAGCCAATCATACACATAACCAAAATTGTTATGTCAACAGCAGCAACGAAAACCCCTTCAAACACCTTCCTTCCCCTTCCCCCTGCCAAAATGCACCAAAAATTGCTGGGGCCTAATGCTGGGGATCTCAACCTATAAACTCTACATTTCATGAAGAGGAATTTTCCCAGCAGAAGTTTTGTATGTTGGAGGATTCAGTCGTTCTAGCTAAGAAATAATCTAGCAAGAACACAACAGGCAAATAGGGGCTGTCAGCTCTGCAGCGGCACAGTGGTGCTCTGACCCTGTTAGCTGTTACGGGGCTGTAGAGCGCATACATCAGTTTTTACATCCAGCTGCAAGGTACCTAAACCAGCCTTAATCAGAGGTTTCCCCAGACTCTGCAGAATAGGTAACTGGATTAGGTCTGGTTTTTAATAAGCTGCATTGTGGCTTTGCATCCCTTTGTGCCTTGAAAGCACTGTAGCCAGCTGAAAGCGTCAGGGTTCATTCAGGGAGCTGTTTCATAGAGAAATCCGCTACAAAGGAGGCAATTGAAACAGACCTCTTTAATTCAGCAGTTATGGTTTGGAGGTGCAGAGCAGGAATAAACCTGGCCTAGTTCCCTAAAACTGGAAAAGAGTGAGGCTGCAGGGCTCAGGCATCCCAGGAGCTTAGAAAATGCAGATTTCCCCTCTCCAATTTGGTGGGTTGGCTTTACATCCTTCCGAGACTGAATTGCTAATAACATTAATGAGAAGCATCATAAGTTATCCCCAGAGTATTTCTACTCGAAGCAGTCATTAATTATTCTGACTGGGATTGTCTGTCTTTCTATTTATAGGCTGGCCATGGGCGACACTGACTGTCCTCGGGTTCCTGTACTGCTACGCTCACGTTGGAATTGAATGGGAGCAAACGTACGCTATGAGTTAGGAATGACTCAAACAGGGATTTTAAAAGCCAGGTTGATGGCTTTCCTGCACTGCAGAGAGATGTGGCAGGCCAAGTCTTTGGTCAGTGCGTTAAACACAAAGGCTCATTTAATTGATTCTGGATTGTGAATGCGGGAATTGAACCAGAAACACTGATGGGCTGTGGCTGGGCTGGGAAGGGATTATGGAGCGTTTTGAATTATTTTGATAAGACAGCATCTTTGTGACTCTGTCCATTGGCAGCAGCAGCTCCCAGTGGGGATTTTATAAGTGCTGCAGATCGCTTTTGTTTTTTGCAGTGTTTTGCTGCTTATGTTAAGGTGGTGAGGAAAAGCTTTTTCCTACCTTGCAGCATCCAAAAAGCCTAATCTCCCACAGCCTCCATCCAGGGGCACACAGGGCTGTGCCCTGCACTTACGGTACTCCCCAAAGGCCACGATGCTCATCAGTTCTTCTTGATTGCTTTCTGGTACAAGCTATAACATTTGTCATTATCACTGACGGCAGCACTTCAGCCTTAAGCTACTTTTGTACCTACTCTAGCCAAGTCTGCTTTTTGTCTTTAATGTCTTCATGTAAAGCGTCACCTTAAAACAACCCCCTTGTTTTGGTAGTCTTAGGAATGGTTTCTTTCAAAAGGGGGGGTATGAAGACTTTTAGACTTTCTAAAGTTAGATATTCTCCTTAGGCCCGGCAAAAGGGCACCAGTCCTGGAGAGGGCTTCTTCCAAGAGCAACTTCCAAAGCAAAAGGACTGCTGTCAAAACCTGTTCTGTGCTCCCCAATAGCCATTTTAGCCTGTTGGGGGGCACAGTTAGAATCCTCCTGTCCATCACTCCTGCAGCGTCAGCCAAGTGTGAGATATCTTATCCCTTCAACAAGGAATTCAGTCCATGAGATGATAGGCTTCAGCTTGGTGCCTCCATTTCTGATGTCTCTCTTGCAGCCTTCCTCCCCCCTTCCCCCCCCATTTATTCCTGAAGAAACAAGGGCAGAGGCTACAGCTGTCTACCTATGTGGAGAGGAAGCCCATATCTTGCTGTTTGAAAGCAGAAGCTCCAGCCCTCTAAGTTTAGGGGAAGATTTTTCACCCAAGAGAATGCCATCATCTCCCCTGGAAGTCATTTGTAAGAGGTACCATGGACTGTTGAAAGTAAGAGTTCCCTTGAATGCTTCCCGGCCAGAGACGTGTCCCTCCTGACTGATTGCAGGGATCCTCTCGGCCACAAAGAAGTATATTGCTCTCAGCCTCTGAATTTACTAAAAGGATCAGAGACTGGTTTTGATGTTGGCGTAGAACTGAGCTCAGGGCAAGAAGTTTCTCAAAGTTAAACATTGTAATTCAGTTGAATGAACATTGGAAAGTCATGAGTCTGCTCTTCAGTCTTATGGATTACTGAAACAAGAGGCTTCTGTGAGTGGTTAGATTCCAATTTGTATGCAGGCAAAACTTCCCACTGCAGTATGGCAATGAGCTTGAAGGTCATCCAGAGTATGCTTATTTCTGACCTAAAATCAGTTTTGGGGTTTATTTTTTCAGTGCTTTATAGAGCTTTAATAATTTTGTATCTTTTTCTGTTTCTATAAATAAAGCTGAAACTGAGTTTTGCCTTGAGAACTGTGTCTTGGGAAGCTGCTGTTTGGTGCGAGAAAAAGAGCGGAGCACTGCTCTGCGCCAGAGGCCTGGAGGATGGGTGCAATGCAGACTGGTCACTTCTATCCCTTGTGAGCAGTGCCTGACACATGCGTTCCCTAATGATGTGAGTGTAAAGAGCAAATACACCTTTTGTAGATGAGTTAAGATGAGACAGCAGCATGTGAAGCTTTTGAGAAGGTTCACATGACCAGCAGTAGTACGCAAGGAAAATGATGCTTCCATTTAGAGTATCTGATCCAGTCAGAAGTATGAAGTGTGCTTGCACAAATTAAGAAATAGATACTACTGCTTATAGTTTAAATATTTATTAAATGAGAAAGAGGTAGATTTCCTTCATTCTCAGTCTTCCCAGAAGCAATTTCTCCTGTTATTTTGGGCTATTTCAAGAATGACCCTGCTCAGAAAGTTCCTGCTCTGTCCTGCCTATACAGCACCAGTAGCAAGGCATGGGACAGGCTTGGTCAGACAGAGAGCTCTCTTAAGTGATATATGTAGGCAGGTATGCCTTCAGCTTGGAGACCTCATGACCTGAAGGGTGACTCTTCATTCTCACGTGGCATCTGATGTAACCGTGTGGTTGGCAGAAATGCCTCCTCCGAGCAAGTCCTCTGTGGCAGCCTCTGAAATGAGAAAGTTTGCAGAGATGTGGAAGACAGTGAAGCACTCACCCACTGACCAAAGGTACAAAGGGATGGGGAGGAAGAGACTTTAAAACAGTAAGGAAAAGACGGTAAAGGGATATAGGAAACACAGATCAGGACAGAGATTGCAAGAAAGTGGGTGTTGTAAAGCAGAATGTGGCACGTGTACATGTGTAGGAGAGGGGGACAGGAGGGAGGTGAAGGGTGTTGTCTGTGAAAGGGTGTGGGGTGTGGCCTATGCAAGGCGGTGGGCGTGTTGTGAACCTCTGGTGTTACATTCTGGTCTGGCTCGCTCCTTTCCTTTTTCATTTCCTTTTTTCCTTTCCTTTTTCATTTCCTTTTTCCTTTCTTTTTCATTTCCTTTTTCCTTTCCTTTTTTCACTTTTCTTTTTCCTTCTGTTTTTCCTTTCCTTTTTCCTTCCTTTTTTCCTTTCCTTTTTTCCATTTCCTTTTCCTTTCCTTTTTTCCCTTCGTCATTTCCTTTTTCCTTTTTCATTTCCTTTTTTATTTCCTTTCCTTTTACCTTTCCTTTTTCCTTCCTTTTTTCCTTTCCATTTCCTTTTCCTTTCCTTTTTTCCTTTCCTTTGTCATTTCCTTTTTCCTTTCCTTTTTCATTTCCTTTTTAATTCCCTTTTTCCTTTTGTTTTTCCTTCCTTTTCCCTTTCCTTTTTCATTTTCTTTTTCCTTTCCTTTTTCCTTTTCCCTTTCCTTTTTCATTTTTTTCCTTTTCTTTTTCCTTTCCTTTTTTCCTTTCCTTTTTCATTTTTCATTTCCTTTTCCCATTCCTTTTTATTTCCTTTTTCATTTCCTTTTTTTATTTTTCATTTCCTTTTTCCTTTTTTCATTTCCTTTTTCATTTCCTTTTTTAAATTTCCTTTTTCCTTTTCATTTCCTTTTAATTTCCTTTTTCATTTCCGTTTTTAATTTTTCATTTCCTTTTTCTTTTTTTAATTTCCTTTTTCATTTTCTTTTTTATTTTTAATTTCCTTTTTTCATTTTTCATTTCCTTTTTCTATTTCCTTTTTCATTATTCATTTCCTTTATTTTTAATTTCCTTTTTCATTTCCGTTTTTCATTTTCCATTACCTTTTTCCTTTTATTTCCTTTTTCATTTCTTTTATTTTTCATTTCCTTTTTTCATTTCCTTTTCCGTTTCCTTTTTCCTTTTTTATTTCCTTTTTTATTTTAAATTTCCTTTTTCCTTTTTCATTACCTTTTAATTTCCTTTTTCATTTCTGGTTTTCATTTTTCGTTTCCTTTTTTTATTTTTTATTTCCTTTATTCATTTCCGGTTTTCATTTTTCATTTCCTTTTCTTATTTTTTATTTCCTTTTTCATTTCCGGTTTTCATTTTTCATTTCCGATTTTCATTTTTTATTTCCTTTTTCATTTCCGGTTTTCATTTTTCATTTCCTTTTTCATTTCCGGTTTGCATTTTTCATTTCTGGTTTGCATTTTTCATTTCCGGCTTGCATTTTTCATTTCCTTTTTCATTTCCGGTTTTCATTTTTTATTTCCTTTTTTTTTCATTTCTTTATTATTTCCTTTTTCATTTCCGTTTTTCATTTTTCATTTCCTTTTTTCATTTTCGTTACCTTTTTCCTTTTTTATTTCCTTTTTCATTTCCTTTTTCATTTCCTGTTTTCATTTTTTATTTCCTTTTTCATTTCCGTTTTTATTTTTAATTTCCTTTTTCATTTCCTTTTTCCTTTTTTATTTCCTTTTTCCTTTTTTAATTTCCGTTTTTCATTTTTCATTTCCTTTTTCATTTCCTTTTTATTTTTAATTTCCTTTTTCATTTCCTTTTTTATTTTTAATTTCCGTTTTTATTTTTCATTTCCTTTTTTCATTTTTCATTTCCTTTTTTATTTTTCATTTCTTTTTTATTTCCTTTTTCACTTCCTTATTTTTAATTTCCTTTTTCATTTCCGTTTTTAACTTTTCATTTCCTTTTTTCATTCCCTTTTTTATTTTTAATTTCCTTTTTTTATTTTTCATTTCCGGTTTGCATTTTTCATTTCCTTTTTTTATTTCTTATTTCCTTTTTCATTTCCGGTTTTCATTTTTTATTTCCTTTTTTCATTTTTCATCTCCTTTTTTAATTT
>WYDI02009759.1:0-30819 GCA_009867235.2 Psittacus erithacus
TGGCCTGTCCCTACAGGCCCTTGTCCAAAGCCCCTTTCCAGGTTTCCTGCAGCCCCTTTAGGCACTGGAGCTGCTCTAAGGTCTCCCCTTCAGGAGTCTTCTCTTGCCCAGGCTGCCCCAGCCCAGCTCTCTCAGCCTTTCAGCCAACATCCCCATCTGCAGGGACAGACCCCAGCAATGTACAGGACTATCGGCCCCACAGTCATTGGTACCCTCACCTCATAAACTGCTTCTCTTGTCCCGGAGGAAATGCAGTTCCCGGTGGGTGCGGGGACACCCGGGGGCAGATGTGGGTGCACGGGGTGAGCAGCGAGGCCACGCTGCCCCTCTGCCTCCTTGATTCCACAGAGGCTCTTATACGGAACACAGGCAGCGCGGAACGCCGGGCTCTTGTGATCTCAGCGTGATGCTGCTCCCGGTGCAGGGGATTTGGGTGTTCTGAGCACTGCAGGGCTGTGTTCATTTGATTTCCAATGCTTTGCTTCACCGTACGAGACATTCGCATTGAGCCCTCAGCGTGTTTCACCTCTGCTCCATGGGACCAGGCAGCAGCTTCAGTCTCCCATGAGCCCTGGCTTCAAGGAGCCGCTGTGGGATCGGTCAAAGTTTGGTTCTTTTTTGCCAAGCCTGGACCTCAACAGCAAACTGCAGGGACATGGCCTCAGGAGAGGTCCCTTTAAGGTCCCTTCCAACCCTTCTTTAAACTCCCTTCCAGCTCTAAGCACTCTGTGACAGCCAGGCAATGGTAAATGCTAGCTCAGCACAAGGTGCAATGGGTGCAGCACAGAGCAGGGAAGCCGGTTCCATCCTGGGAAGCCTTAAGGTCATGCATGGGGAGGACCAGGGACACCCACAGATGTGCTTCAGCTTTGCTCTTTGCTGCTTTGCGGATGTTAATATTCATCCAGGATTAACATTCATCCATTGGGAATTGTGGAGCGCTGATGGCATCTCCTTGGGCTCCATGGCATGCTGTGGGTGGGGGTATTTTCTCTTCCTGAGGGTGATTTTGTAGTCTTTACATGTGGGGCCAGACGCACTCCAGTGCTTATCTCTGCAGTGAGATAAGGCTGTTTCACAAAGCGTCGGGAGTTCTGTGGACTGAAACACATAATCCTTATTAGAGATATGTGGAAATAGAACACAAACCGCTCCATGAAGTGCAGCAGCTGCCTCTTGGGTGGGAAGGGCTTTTCCTGCTCTGCTTTGCTGCAGGACTGGCCAGTTAGTTGGGTTATGGTGGAGAAGAAAGTGGCTCGTGTGGGTCACAGCAACAAGCTCAGTACACGCCTGGTGTGCTCATCAGCATCCTGGCCAGGCCTCCTGTGTCTGAAGGTGCCTCCATGCTCCCTGCGATGAGGTCTCTGCCTCAGGGCTTAGCCTTAGTGCTGGCTCATGTGCTTACCTGGTACCTCTGTGCTAAGCCTTTTTAACTGAGTGATAGGCAAGATCCATCGAAGCAGCCCAGAGCTCCGGCTTGAGCATCCAGGAAGGAGGCTTTAAGGAATCAATGCATCCTCCCATGGCAGCTGGAGCTTACCACTTCATTCCACAGCTGCCAAGAGATGAGCTCCCCAGTTGTCAGGTGTGATTTCTAGCAGACAGGGAAGATGATATATATGAATGACAGCAGCTTGATGGCCTTGCCTTGGAGGGGGGGTTAACAGGGATCAGTGTTGGGCATTAATGGCAGGTTTCCGCAGGAAGCGAATGCTCATGCTCATGTCATGCATCCTGGTCCTGTCGTTTGGGCTGTGTGTGCTGGGATCTGGTCTCTCCTTTTCCCTTGGCCTTGGTGGTGTCAGGGCTTAAGGATGTCAGAGAGTCCTGGGGAGGTCTGGGTAACCTCAGCTCCTGTTCCAGCCATGGGCAATGCCCAGAGAAGGGTGTTTAAGCTTCTGAAGATGCGCTGCTGTCTTTCTATTGAAGAGCTCTTAGGGAGAGCCTGCCTTTGAGCTGGTGAGCTCTGTGCTGGTCACGGTGCTCCTGTACCCCAGAACTGACCTGAAAGGGCTCAAGTAGAAGATGGAAGTGCTGCAGAGCCGAGTGCAGCATCTCACATAGTGGAGGTGAGGGCCTGGGCTTTGCTCCTCCCTTTGGCAGGGTTTGGATGTCAGGGTTCATCACTGAGGCTGTGCAGAGACTTCTGCATTAAGGTTTTGCCACAAACAATAAACTTCATCCCAAATTTGGCAGGGAAAAATGGGATACCTGAACAGCCCAAGCTGCTGTCTTGGCTTTAGGAATATGAACTTAAACCCACCCATAGTCTGCAGCTGAAACTGTGCTGTTTTCAGTAGCTTTGCACCAGGGATCCATTCAACCAAGGGGTTTTACAGCACTCCATGAACCTCTTTGCATTAATATAAACCCAAATGTGTTTGAAGCACCTTTTCCCCCCTCTCCAATCAGCTGAGCTGTCTGCAGCGGAGCTGACAGCCCTTGTCTGCCACGTCTGTCATTGTGCCCTGTCCTGTCCACAAGCATCAAAAGAAAGAACTCGTTAGCCCTGTTGCTGAGCTCCAGATAGAAGCAGACAATTGATTTTCCTCCCTCTTCTCATTAGTGAGATCTGACACTTAATAAAACATGTATTTCCACTCTTGGGGTAAGCAAAACACCCAGATAGTGCCTGTCAGCGAGAGGCGGGAGCGGGGTCTCATCTTTATGGAGAATCAATAGCTGGAACAGGGGAATTGGCAGAACCCAAATTAAAAGTCTCTGCCAATCTCTATCTCCATATTTCACATCCGCTGCAGCTCTGAAACAGTCGTTTGCTGCCAAGGAAAGCATCACAGGGACAGGGAGGAGGACGGACCCTGTGCCTGGTACTGCCTCTTCCAAATGGGCCGGGGCGGGTGATGGAGGGGGCGCAGGTTTGGAGCAGCTCTTTGGGCTGTCCTGTTGTTCATCACAGACCTTTCTGCTGCTGGTTGTGTCACCACGGCCACTGCTGGCAGTGTCCCAGTGTCACCATCTCCTCCAGGGCTCCTGGCAGCATCCCTGAATGACACCAGTAACTCCTAATGCTCATAGTCCCATGGGAGTGGGGCTTTCCGGACTGCCCACCAGGCACCTGCTTCAAAGCCCATTATCACCAAGTGTGACTGATTTACTCACTGCTTGCTCCCAGCTGTGCTTAGTGCCTCATATACCTGAAATAAATCCTACGTTCCAGATATATCCCGGATCTAAATCATCACCGCACGCCGGGGCTTTGCTGTCAGGCTGTGATTCAGAAGGAAGAGGGATGGTTTCTAAGGAACCTGGGATGGGGGAGTTGCTCTCCTGGGATTCACAAGCCCCAGCTGGGCCAGGGCAGGAAGGAGTTAATTGTGTCCAGGAGACAGCAATTATCTCCAGCTCATCACACCCATTAAGGGCACCCTCGGAGGCAGCCCCACAGCCTGGACCAGCAGCAGTTTGGAGCAGAAGAAGTTTGTGGGGTTGGAGGCTGTTCTGGGGTAAGTCTGTCCCCATCCTTGACATCTGCTACTGCAGGGCTGAGCCTTCTCCTCTTCACCCCTGCTGGGTGTTGACGGGTGGGCACAAAGGGAGTCCCAGGGCACAGCCCCTGCTTTCTCCAGCGGTGACATGAGGTGCCCGACACGTGTGTGGGATGCAGGCTGCAGCAGCGGCTGGTTTCCTGATGAGCCAGCTCAGGAGCTGGAGTGGGGTCATGGAAGCTCCTTTATCCAGCTGGGAGCTCATCGAAAGCCCATTCTGATGTCCTTGCGCTCTGCTTTGCAGCGCAGACATCCCTGAGCTCAAGGCTGTCGCATCCCACATCCCACCTCCCACGAGGCAGCCCTCGTTGGCAAGGGTTCGCGTTGACTTGGATGTGGGACAGAGCAAAGATGGGAAGTGGGAAACCTGCTGGGCCTGAATCCTTGTCCCCTGTTGTCACCTGCTTGGGGCTGGCCAGAAGCATGGTCAGGACAATGCCAGGAGCCCTGTGCCCACCCTCCCTGGAGCCTGGGATATGAAAACAGCTCCAAAGTTCCAGCATTTATCCCACTGGGATCACGGTGACCAGCAGCGCCTTTGGTACCAGTGGGCAGAGCCCACAGCAGAGCTGGAGCCACGTACTGTGATTTATTGCCTGGCTCCTGCTCCCTTCCACCCCTTGTGTTAATCTGCAGCGCCAATGTGCAGGATAAATCAGCCCAAAGCTTCATTCCCACAGCAGGCTCCAAGCAAAGGGGGGCTGCAAACCCCCCAGGGCATGAGTGAGGCAGGGGCACTGATTTGTTGCTAGTGGTGACTATGGTGGTTTAGAGAACGTTTGTCTGCGTTCCCCAAGCACAGGGACAGGGGCAAATGCTGTGTTAGAGGAGGAATTGAGGCTCGGGGTAAGGTAATGACCTGCTTGTGGGTGTGGAAGAGGGGAGGTGAACCCTGCGCGCTGGTTTAGTGCCTCTCACTGACTTCCACAAGGCTTTTGAGAGAGAAACAAGCATCTTTCACAAGAGTGCAGGTGCTGTCCCTTCCTGGGTTAAACC
Source organism: Psittacus erithacus (assembly GCA_009867235.2). Lineage (NCBI taxonomy): Eukaryota > Metazoa > Chordata > Aves > Psittaciformes > Psittacidae > Psittacus > Psittacus erithacus. The sequence continues at coordinate 4,503 of WYDI02009759.1, forward strand.
AGGAGCAGCCACAGAGCTGGATCCATGCAAAGGGAGCAGAATTAGAGCTTGGAGCCATGTGCCACTGCTCCAGGCATTGCTGCTGCTCACAGTGATGCTCATCCCAAGGACAGCATCCAGCCCTGCCTCCGGGCTGGGGGGAGCTGCAGCTCCATCGGGCAGTGCTCCATGTGGTTGATCCAAGGGGGAGCTGGGATTTGCCAGCACAGCAGGGTGGCTCTGGGAATGCCGGCAGCCCCTGGCTCCGACAGCAGGACAGCAAGGGTGAAGTCATGCCCGTGTCAGCTCATCCATCTCCGCTGCTCGCAGGCTGGTCCCGGGGGAAGCAGAAGCTTTGGCAGCTCTAAGTGGGGCTGGAGGCGGATGCAATTCTGGAGAACAAGATCCCCTTGCAAAACCTGCGAGCAAAGAGAAACGGAATCAAAGTTCTGGGCTTGTTTAAAGAGCTGAGCCCCGCAGCGGAAACAAAGGCTGCATTCCCCCCTGCTGCTCGGCTTCACAAGCGCCAAGTCCCCAGAGGAGCTCAGGCCATTAAGGAGCTGGAGACTGGAAGTGGCTTTTGTTCCTGAGCTGAGGCTGCCCTGGGTGCCTCTGGGGGAAGCTGCTGCCCCTGCCATGTGCGGTGCTGCTGTGAGGATGGGCAGGGGCAGTGTATGTGGGGTGGGTGCCCTGTGCAGCTTCATAGGGGCATTCGGCGCAGAACTTGTATTGGGCTTTCTGACTTGGGCATCTTTCTTTCCTGAAGCCTTGGTTGGAACTGGAAGGTGTTTTGGATGATGTTGCTTGCCTTGATACGGCCCTGTGATGCCAGGAAGGGCTGCATCCTTGCAGTGGCATCCCTGGAGATGCATCCCTGAAGGTGCATCCTTGGGGCTGCATCCTTGCAGCGGCATCCCTGGAGATGCATCCTTGGGGCTGCATCCCTGGAGCTGCCTGTGTTTTCTGCAGGAGGAAGGATGGGGTGCCCACAGCCATCCCACACACATTGGTGGCTGCACTGCTGTTGTCTGAGTTAGGATGTGATGTACAGTGGGATAAAAGGTATTTGGTAAGTGATGGCTTGATGCCATCCACAGCCTTCTCCACTGCATGGGACTGTCCTGCAGCAGAGCAGGGTGAGCAGGGTCCATCCTCCCCTGTGGCCCGTAGGGAGAGCAGAGCCCCCACTCGCTTCCATACCCTCACACTTCATCATCACCTCCACCCCCACAAAGAGCCTCATCTGAGTCATCTCCTGGCTAAATGGAGTGTGTGGGCTTAAGCGCAGCTTTAGCGTTCATCCTCTGCTTTGCTGGAGCCTGACACGGGTAAACCAGAGCTATTCATCAACGCAGAGATGAGGCAGATGAATGTCCTGTCCCCATGCACCAGGCCTTGCTCTCCTCCTCCCAGCTCGAGCAGTTGGTGCCTCACTGTGCTCCAGCGAGGGCTGCTTAAGTGACTGCTGCTTGAGGAGCTCAAGAGATCTCACAAGATATATGGCTTTGACTTCAGTGCTTTGCTTTGAAACACAAAGCCAGAGCTCTGAGGAGAGAAGGCTCTTGAAAACGTTCCTACTGTGCCTGAAAGGAGGGAGAGGAACAGCAGAGGAGGTGGTTGCAGCACTCACCTGATGTTAAACCCCTCCTGGGTGAGGATGGTTCTTGGCCAGCTGGTACCTGGGATGAGGCTGGCCTCATGGTCGCGTTTTCCTGCCTGCTCCATGCTCTGCCTGCCTGTGGCAAAGCCACGTGCAGCTCTACCCCAGCACGTGCCTCCTCCCCGGGTCCCCGCGGAGCACAGGGCTGGTGCTGGGGTGCTTCTGTCAGCGATCACATACTCGAAGCATCTTTGTGGCGTTCAGAGAACCACTTTGCATAGGAAATACCAGGTCTCCAGGGAGCGAATCCGGAGAGAAACGTTCCTCTGGTGACTGACACCAACCTCTCTGCTAACGAGGATGGTAAAAGCTTCTCAGGTGCTGTGAGGTCACCTGCCCCGAGCGGCTGCTGTCCTGTGGCACACGTGGGATACGAGCCAGCTCCCACCCCAGTCCCTGCTTCACATTAGGAGGGGCTGTAGGAGCTCAGGGAGCACATTATGTGTCTGACCACAGGGAAGCGATGGATGCTATGCACCTGGAAGGTGGCAAAATGAGCCTTGCCACTGATGTAGCTTAAACGGGACAAGTCATGAGAGCAAAACCAGCCTGCTGGGAGGTGTGGCGGCAGCATTTGTGCTGGGGAGTTTGGAGGTGACTGTGGCGGGAGGGGACAGCAGCATTGCACAGGCACTGCAGCTGCACTTGTCACCAGGATAGGGACAACATCAGGGATTGTCCCAGTGCAGCTGGAGCCCTGCCTGCAGGAAGGATGCTCTGGGCAGGACCAGGGCAGATGTTTGAGTAGCCAGCATTGCTCTCACAGTGGATGCCATGTAGCCGATGCCCTTCAGCTCTGAGATAACTCACCTGGAAGCTGGGGATGCGCTGGAAATGCAGTTTCCCCCCACCACCCATTTGCTGCCTGTGGGTGAATAGGGCAGCTCCGGCCCCTCAGCATTGCACTGGCTGTGGCCAACCAGCCCCAGTGGGGCCCCACTGTGCTGAAACCACCCATTTCAGGTGCCTGTCAGCACTGATTAGGGAGCACAATGCTGATGCAGTGCGCAGGGAGCCTGCGGCAGCGGTGCTGGGGCTGCCGGGGGGGCAGCGGGAGGGGACTGGCTGCTGACCAAGTCCCAGTGCAGGCACTGGGGCTGCCCTGGGTCGCACAGGGCTGCAAGGCTCTTACACAAGGACTGGTGAGCACAGGGCATGGCCCCTTGTGCTGGGACATCCTGAGTCCCACATCAGCTCCGGGTGCTCAACACCTGCGCTGGCTGATGCTCCTGGCACAAAGGGGAACTCCTCGCTGCAGGATGCGGCTCATCCTCGCTGTGCATTTCCCATTGTGGATGTCAGCCATGGCGCTAGGATTCCCTCTGGAAACGGGGCCATGGGAGCTCCCAGCTGCTGTGACCAGCTTGGTTTTGGTCTGCGCATCTGGGATTTGGGATCTGTGCAAAGGGATTCTTTGTGGCTCCTACAGCAGCAGCTCTGCAGGGCATTTCCCTGCTGGGTTTGCAGTCACCTCCAGAGCAGGTGAGCCAGAGGCTGCTCATTGCTTTGGCTTCCAATCCACAGGGCTGCTGGGGAAGGGGCAGGACAGGGAGGTGCTCCCATGGGCAGCATGCGGGTAGAGGCTGAGCTTGCCTGGGCCACTAATCACTGTGGCCTACTTGGGGTCTGCAGTGAGGGCAGGGTTAATCCTAATCCCAGGGAGGATAAACAGCAGTGGAGCCGCGTGCCAGGGAGCCACGTTCTGGTTGGCACCAGCCCCTGTGCCTTGGTTTAGTGCCCTAAACCACTGGGGTCAGGCTGGATAGCCCAGGATAGGCATAGCCAGGCCCAGGCTTAGCTCAATAGCATGGAGGTGGTACCAGTTTAGAGCCCTGGTGGGTCCATCACTGCTCAGGGACTCCCCTTCCTTACAAACATAATGCTGGTTGAGAAACAAACACACAAATCTGGTGTTCAAGTTGTGTGTGGCTTTTCAACCCCATCAAATAGCTTTTATTCACACAAACGTCTCTTTAACTTACAAAGCCTCTGCCACTCATACACATCAGGGTATCCACAGTGTTCAAAGAACTTAAATAGAACGTCTCATACCAATGCGAGTAAACCAAGTACAAAAAATATGTCTATAAAGTTGTTCACACATAGGTCCTAAATCACCAGCTTCTGTGCAAAACAAAAAGAAAGAGAAATAGAGATTCCTTTACTAAGATCATTATCTTTAGGTTGGAGTCTGGGTTTAAACCTTGGCTCCCACTAGCTTGGTCCAGAGGCTGCAGGGAGAGCCCAGAGCAGGATCAGGGTGTCCCTGGCCCATGGCTCACTCTGGGATTCTGGCACCTCCTTCCATAGGGAAGCAGCTCAACTGCAAAGCTGTTTTCTGCAGGAACAAGCTGAAGGCAGCTGCTGGAGGGGACAAGCAGAATGGGGCCACAAAGCGCTCCCGTGCACTCTTCCAGCAGCCTGGGCATCACCCTCGGAGTTAAAAGCACTTGGGGAGGCTGCAGGGAAAGAGGACTTGTCACAGCTGGAACACAGCAGCTCCTGCGCTTCTCTTCCAGCAGTGCCCAGTGCCCTGCTCTGAGGTGTGGAATGGTTTGGGACATGAAGGAGCCCATGCTGGAATGTGCTGGTACCAGCTAAGCAGAGGAGCTGCAGGCGCTGCTCTCCCCACCACCAGCAACACCTCCCTTAGCGATGAAGCTGTTGCTGCAGCAGCACAAGAGCAGGGGCTCCACTTCTCAGCTGTTGCCCCTCTGCAGAGCATGGCTGATGGGATGGGAAGGGAAGCTGGGAAGATAACAGGTAACACTGGGAAGATAACAGGTAACACATAGTGCAGCAGCACCACCAAAAAGGGACCAGGAACCCGCTCGCTCCAGGCAGCTGCAGTGTGATGCCGATGCCTGGGGTGATGCAGGGAAGCAGCAATGGTTCCCTGCTCTCACGATCTGCAGAAAGTGCAGGGAAAAATATCCCAGTTTGTGCCCTGAAGCAGCTGTCCCATCACTCTTGGCAGGCTTAAACCCAGACTCAGTACTGCATACAGAGGAGACAGACAATGCACGCAACGGAGGATTTCCACAATGATGGTAACGCTTGATTTCAGTCTTATTGCTCCAGAAAGGCTCTGGGAGCCTCTGATATGTGAAGGAGCTGGGTCCTGAGGAGTAAAGGAAGATCACAGGGGTAACTCTTATCTGTCACTAGCACTGCTGAACCTCAAACACGGCAGCAAGGGGACAAGGGGGAGCTAATATAACCCCTCTAGGCCAGAGCCACTTCTGCTCTCTCCTCCCCATGGACCAAAGCTGGCTGGAAGATCCCCACAATGCCTGCACGATGCCAATGGTGTCAGCCTTGCTGCAGGCTGGTGCAGATAACACGTTTCCCAATCCTCCTGAGGCTTGGCTTGTTCCCCCCACCCACCCCACATCCCTCTTGTAAACAGCATAGTCAAAAGTAAACAGTTTCACACAATCACTCCCTCGGCACAGGCACTGGCTGGGGCTCATGAGGGTCCCCCAACACTGGCCTGGATGCTCAGACTCAGTGCAGCCAGGAAGAGATGGAAGGAGCCTGGCCCTGTGCTGAGCAATGAGCTTCAGGCTCAGTGCTGCTGTCTTGAGCTTGAGTTTTCCCAGCGGCACATCCTAATGTCAAACACCTACAGCAGAGGGAGAAGTTCAGCCTGGAGGAGCTGGGCAGGAGATGCCCGGATAGACCCACCTGGAAAGAGAAGCCTAAACATCCTCCATCCCACAGCACATGCAGGTTTGAGCTGTTCCCACCTTGTTCTAGAGGGAATGCTGGTCTGGGACAATGTAACTGCGAGGAGAGATGCTGGGAGCTGTAAACAAGGCAGGTTCCTGTACAGTGTGAGGAGTCGAGCACAAACAGCAGCAAAATCATCAGGGAGAAAATGCTCTTCATAGGACAAACTAATGAGGAGAACATCCACGTTGGAAAGGCTAGCAGCCCTGGGACTCACCCTTGGAAGTGTTTGCTAAATCCTAAGTAAGGCACTACGGTCTAGCTCACTAACATCAAGCTGCTTGAAAAAACACATCTGCAATGCAAAAGCTGAGGTGGAGACGCGTGGTTTGAAGATGGCCTGTAAAAAGGGGTGGAGCAAGAGAGTTGACCCTCCCAGGGCCTGAATGCTTCCTGCCCGCTTCCAAATGGGAGCTGCCTGCATGGTACAGGCACCTGGCTGGAGGCAGCGGTCCCAGTGAGCAACTCACTCACCAGCTTCCATGTCCCATGTTTCAGGCTTGGTTTCCACACATGGAAGCCTCCTGCTAGGAAGCTCCCTTCAACTGGGATGTAATGCCTGGGAAAGGGCTCTTCCAGCAGGGAAAGCCACGTGAGCAGGGCTGGGAGGGTAAAGAAGCCCTCTCGCTGCACCCATTCAAGCCAAGGTTGAGTTCTAACAGTTGTAACAGTCAGGAGTAAAGGCTCTGTCAGGTGGAGGAAGGATGGTCCAGTGTCCAGGGCACTAACACTGTGCTTGTGGGCCCAGCCCTCCTGGGGGATGCAGAGCTCTGGAGCTTGGCACGGCCACTGCAGGGATCTGCTGCTCATTAGAGAGAAATGAGAGCAGCCAAAGCCCCTGAGAGTGCTCCTCAGCGCCTGCTGCCCAGCCCCACACTGCTCACACCTCAGTTACCAGCCTGGTCATGGGCACAGGCACAGGCTGGCTGTGGCTGGCCCCAGACCACAGCAGCATCTCCAGGACCAACAGAAGAGCAGTGTGGGAACAGGGGCTTGGTGCTGAGTTTGTGCTGTCCAAACCTTCACAAGTCACAGACAGACTGTCTGGAGCCTCCTGGCATCATCCTCCTAAGAGGGACCTGGCCTTCCTGCAGTGACAGCCTTAGCTCTGTCCTGGAATAGATGGAAGACAGAAAGAGAAACCCATCCCTCCTCTCCCTGCTTTAGCTCTGCCTCAGCCCACCTGGATTTCCTCCATTGCCATTCATTCCCATGAGGTCAGCAAGGTAACACTGAGTAGATACAAGGAGGTGATGCCAGTTCAGGTGATGGCACAGGAAAGCTGCAGCCTGCACACAGGCAAGGAGCAGTTCCCACAGCCAGGGATGAAGGGTCAAAGGGACCCTCTGCTACCCATGACCCTGGCTGAGCAGCCAGGTCAGACCAACCTGGTGATTTAGCCTGATGAGAAATGGCCTTAGTTGGTTCAGAACCTGGGGGGTGGTGAAGAGGTGCTGCTTTACATTGCATTTACAGTGAGCAAAGTCTAAAGACCATCAACACGGGGTCAGCCCCAGAATATTAGTGTTGCTCTAAATATAGGCAAGGAAATAGAGTATTAACTGCTCAGCCTGAGGTTGCAATCTCCTTACCTGAGCTGTACTGTACATAACCAAACCTAAACAGCAGCATTTGCTTCCTGGAGATGGTTAGCTAGCAAGGAAGAGTGTTTTATGGGAGGTTAGAATCCAGCCCCTGAGCCATTTAGGCCAAACCTCTTCCTCTCCCAAGTTCCTAACAACTGAAACTTGGCATTCAATGGATCAGAGCAGCGGACTGCTTTGTTTCTGTCCACTGAAAACATGCTTATGCGCTCCTCATCACCCTTTGTGAGGTACCAAGCATGACGAGTGAAATCCAGCTTGGGGAGAACAAATGTCTGCCCGTCACAACTAAATGCCTTCCCAGCTTGGTTATGCTACTCTACCCTAATGACAACTGCTCCCAGCCAGGGCAGCATCCCCCTGGTCAGAAGCTGCCAGGCTATGAAATGATTTAGCTGTTTGCAACACCTAATCTGAGAGACTCTGTTTCTAAAGCACTGCACTGTGGGTACAAACCTTTGCTCCCACTTCCCCTCTGCAAAAGGAATAGCTTCAAACCCAAAGTTGTGCCCAGCCAGGCCCAGAGCTGGTGCCTGACGGCTGATTCCCACCTCCTTATGGAACCGGATCTTGTCTAGAAGCATCTACTAAGTCAAATGGCAACACAGGAGACAGGGGAGGGCTGGGCAAGGGCAGCTCTGCTCTCTGGGTTGCGTTTAAGTCTCATGAGCACGACTGTTGCTCTTCCATAGGCCTCTACAGCCCCCTCCCACACCCTCGGTACCCACCATCCCAACAAAAAGTAACACCCAAAGATTTCACATTGCCAGAGATCCTGCACACCAGAGATCTTCTGTATCATCATCATCATCGTCTTCCCTTATCTTCAACATCCCTCCTTGCACGTAAATAATGGAGATTACGGGTCCCTGGTAAATAAACCTGCAAGAAAAGCAAGAGAGGAGAAAGAGGGGTCAGGTATGTCAGTGGGTTTGTGCCAGTTACTGCACTGTGACAATGCCCTGCCAGCCCTCCCACTGCCACCAACCCAGACTGCATCAGAATTGCTCATTCCATGTGCTCCCTGCACCCCTCCTTTCATTCCCAAGCCTTAATCAAAGCATCCTGAGCATCTGAGAGGACTCAAAGTGAGTGCGCAGCTTCTCATTACACAGCCCCAAACAGCAATGCCCACACCGACTGCACCGGATGGAAGGTGTAAAGGTAACCGGATTGGTGCTGGAGGCAGCCTCACCCCACAGGATGCACTGCAGTGCCAGCCCTCCTGGAACAAGGATGAGTGTTACAGCCTTGAGGTTCCACGTGATGCCAGCACCAGCTCCAGGTCCTTCACTGGGAGGTGGAACAAGCTGTGACAACAGGGGCACCCTGCACTGCTCACCCTGTGCATCAGCAGCAGCTCGGCTGCTCAAGCGGCTCTGTGAGAGGAGGTGAAAATCCATTTCTGTGCAATGGAAAGAGGAGCCAGATGGGCTGTAACAGCCCAAGAGGATGCTCAGTGCCCGGGATTTTAGGGAAAAACAGGCAGGTCTTTGCTCTGGTCAAAGCCCCAGCACACAGCATCTCCCCCCGGCCATGTAGCACCAAGAGTGCTACATCAATTCACCCACAGCCCTAGCACTGCATCCTCCTGTCCTCCAAATCAGGGATGCAGAAATAGCTCAACCCTGCGCATAAGCCACCAGCATTTTCCACCTGCTCTGTCGGCAACCCAGCAAATTCCCTGTGATATCCCATCCAGCAGCAGGGCTGGACCCAGAAGAGGAACACATGCCTAAACATCACTCCTGTGCTGGCAAATGCATCATTCAGGGCATCACAACCGCCAGAGGATGGACCAGCAGAGCTGAGGCCAGGGGAAGCATCAGGGGTGGTTTGATGAAAGCTGGGACCCACCTGATGGAGGGAGCCCTGAGCTAACAGCAGTTTCATTTTTCCCCAACCCTAAGCTCTGAGCTCAGTGACAAGGAAAACAGTAAAACAGGGGCTGAATTTAGTTCCCCCCTTCCATCCCTTTGCAGGAGCAGGTCCTTTCCCACCAGGAGCAGGCAAGGGGCTCTGCAGAGACACCAAACAGCAGCAACAGAGCAGCAGGAGAGACTTGCTGAAGAACTGCCACCGTCCAGCAAACTGCTCAAATCCCTTTGCCCTCGGGAATGCCACCAAAGGAATCCAGGCCTGAGGAATGCATTGCTAAAGGGAGAGGCTGCCTCTCTGCTCAAAGCAGGAGCCAGGGCCACAGGCACATTGCGGTTCAGCAGAGGTTAACAAGGAGATGCTGCCTTTGCAGGCTGCAGTCAGGAAGAAGCCTCTCTAAGACCATTTGAGAGCCACCACACCACCAGGTCAGGAGGAATCTTCTCCAAGGAAAGATTTCTCCAGTGGTGCAACTTCACTGCAAATAAGGCCATGCTTCCACTTGTGCTTCCCAGGAGTGGGAGCGCTTTGGGGGGCAGCACAGCTCACCTCACTGACGCACGTTGTTTCAGGGGCTGGCTCGAGAGCTTTTAATCCCTCCACTGATGCCATTTAGAGTTTTTAATCAGCTCGAATGTTCATTCAGCATCAGTAGGATATGAAGCAGCAGCCCGTGGTGTCCCTATCCAGCACCCCAGGAGGATGACACCAATGCGTGGGGCATGGCAGTGATGGGAGGTGGCAGTGAGGTCTGTGGTAGCAGAGGGCTCAGTGCAGGGGAGGGAGAGGCAACCCAGCACTTTCACATCTAAGGCTTGTCCAACCCACACTGCACAGCCCCATAGCCTCAGAAAGTCCCACTGAAGCAGCATCCATGGGAGGGTCCAATCTATCCTGGGTAACTCAAGAGGGCAGCTACCAAAAAGACACACAAAGATGCTCACACTGCAGGGAAGGAGAGAGGAAGACAGCCCCAGCCTTCTCCAAAGGACAAGGAGGGAGTGAAATACTCCTTAGAGTGGGGGGCAGTCACAGAGCTGGGCCATCACACAGCTATCAGCAGACCATTATCAGCCCAATGCAGCCACTCCCTTATTGTATTAGAAAGGCTTTTGTCCTTTGTCATGCCTTTGAGAACAGCCTTCAGCACAGTGTGCAAATGAAGAGAACAACTTCATTTTGCCCAGGGAAATGCTGCTCACCTCTACTGGACCAGAGCTGGGAAGGGAAACAAGGAGCTAAGAGGAGCCAACAGGTTCATCTCCAGCAGCAACCAAGCCAAAAACACTTCCCTGGCTGAGAAGTGACACCCCACACCTGCATTTTGGAAGGGTACCAGAGCACAAAGTGCGCTGACTGGCTTGTGTGCAGCATCCATAGCAGAACAAAGGCAAAGCTGCTGGGACATGAAGCAAAATCAGAAGAGGTCGGTGACACACCAAAGAACAAACAAAATTCCAATTGCCTGGCTACAGGTTTCCAGGTTATGACATAAAGCAAGGCTGAGCAGGGGCTGAAGCTGTCCTGAGGAAGGACATGACCCACTGCATGACCCAGCAGCATCATAAGCTACACACCAGTGCCACAATTAAGTTAGAAGAGGTTACATGAGTTTCTTGACCAACTTAAATTACCTGGGAGCAGAATCCAGGCCTTGCTCTAAATCCCATTTTAAGCTTCTCAAGCAGGTTTCCAATTTAAGATCTGCCTTTAATAATAGCCAGGGGTCAGCTGATTTGAATGCACAACTACACAACGCATTGGGAAAACCCTATAAGAAGCACACTGAATATTCTGCCATCCCAGAAAGAAGGGAGAGGAACGTTCTGGGTATGCACCGAGCAGATGGCTGGTGCTGGGCTCCTATCTGGGCACGCTGTTATGCAAGTGCATCCATCCCTGCTGCAGCTGCGTCATGGACTGTGTGATCAGTGCAGACTCAGGGCTGGCTCTGGCTGCAGATAGAGGGGGGGTTGCAGAAGGCAGCTGGGTTTTGAGCAAACAGCCCCAGGATAAGACTGTCCCTCGGTGTTTGTCATCCCTGCATGTACTATTCTGCAGGATGAAGCTTCCCCGCAGGGCAGGGACTGGTTGCATAACTGAGCAGCACCGAATCAGCACAGAGCCACTGCAGATGGGCACAGCAAAGCCCGACCAGACCCTCAGCCACACAGCAGAGCTGCTCCCAGCAGGCAGAGGAGACCCACACCTGGCCCTGGGGCATAAGGAAGGGCGCCCTGCTCCTGCCCCAGGACTTCTTCACACCCATTACATCCGCAGATTCACTCCCCACCCTAATCCCCAGCCCACACTTGCACTGGGACCAGCCCCAGGCAGAAGCAGTCGCATCAATTCCTTGTGCTGGAGATCTTCAAGGCCTTAACTATTCCATTTTATAATGAAGTATTTTATAACAGGGATGGTCTGCGGGCCAGTTTGGACAAAGCAGCAGTGACAGAACCAGATCCGCCCCCTGGGCCTTTCCATTTCTATATCCCTATTGCTCGGCATACAGCACAAAGCTTATCTGGGCACACACACACACACAGGGGATGGGCAGGACATCACTTTACATAAGCTCAGGAACTCTCAGGTGGGCAGCAATAAGGCTTTTTTAGCAAAACCTGCCAAAATGCCCCCACATTCCTGCTGCTGGAGACTCTCTCTTGGGCACGGGCCAGCCTCCTCAATCCTCTGTGCTCTTCCTGTACCTGTGGTCTGCTCTGGTCCAGCAGGCTCTGGGTGGTTTTGTGGTGAGGGCAGGGCTGGAAGCTCAAGCAGCAGCACCAGCACATGACACGAGCAAGCTTTCAGAGGTCTCCTGTGACCAGCAATGCTCAGGCAGCTCTGCAGCAGCTTGAGAAAGAACCAGGCTGGGAAGACCTCACCCCTTGTAATCTGTCTTTTGTCACTTCAATTGACCTGTGGGGCCAGGACAATCCCTAGTAACAGCTCCTGTTTACACAGTGCTTTGCCATGCAGGCCTCACCTCCCAGCTCTTCAGCATCACTGCTTAATGACACTGTCAACTACCCCATGTCCCTGGGGTCCCTTCCAGACCATGTATGACCATCCAGGCCTCAGAACCAGGACCTCTGAGTTTGGGACTATTTAGAAACCAAGCTGGGGGGAGAAGGGAGGAGACTCTGCTTGAACAGAGCTGAGCTCAGGCTGATTTGTAAGCAGACACAGGTCTAGAAATTAGATGCCACACTCCGCATCGCAGAAGAAGCAGAACTGGCAGGTCCTTCCCTGCCTCTGGGAGAGATGGAAGTACCCAAAGCTGGGGTCAGAAGGTGCTTGCAGATCCCTCTGCTACGCACCAGCCAGGACCTCAGAGGAGCAGGATGCCTGCCCAGCCCTGCCTGCTCTGCTGGTCCTTCGGGCAGCAGTGGGACATGTAACTGCTCATTCTGTTTCCTACCTCTACTTTATTTTTGCAGCAGAATAGGTGGAAAAAAACCTCAGCAGCAGTGCTTTGATGAGTCACGATAGAAATAGCTCTGGGAACATAAAAGCCTCCTTTGTGTCACTACAAAGTACATTATGGGGCTGGTACAGGGGACAGAAGAACACAAAAACCAGGGATCACTTACCCAGCTGCAAAGCACAGCAGTGCCCTGCCCTGAATTTAAGCAGCACATGTAACCTGGTCCATTCTGGTTTCAAGCTCAAAGGCATCAGGTCGATCCTGTGGGTTAGCAGCCAACATGTCTTTCAAGAGCTGCTTGATCCCCTCAGACATGGAAGTCCTGCGTTTCTGAGGGATGTGCAGCTCCATCTTTGGGTTTTCTAGCAGCGCTTCCCCAACAGGCACAATCTCAGTCCCCTGCTTGATGTAGGTCCCCAGCAGCTCCTTCTTGGTCTCTGCATCAATGAAAGTGATCCTCTCAATCATGGCCCAGATGATGATGCCCAGAGCGAAGATGTCAGCCTTGGCAGTGTAGTGCCCCTCCCAGACCTCGGGGGCCATGTAGAAATCAGAGCCACAAGCCGAGGACAGCCAGTACTTGTTCACATTCACATTTCTGTTCTCATGCCCCCCCTCCTTGCCCCGAGCAGTGAGGCCAGCGCAGACCTTGCTCAGACCAAAGTCAGCCACTTTGAGGACAGGGGTGCCAGACTTCTCTGTTATCAGGATGTTGTCTGGCTTCAGGTCCCGGTGGACAATGTGATTCTTGTGCAGGAAGGCAATGGCACTGGTCAGCTGCAGCATGAAGCTCTTGTTTGTGGCTGGGTCAGGTCTCCGTGAGAGCACGTACTGGTTGAGGTCTCCTCCTTCACAGAACTCCATGACGAACCACAGGTAGCAAGGTTCCTCTGCATAGCCCAGGATCCTCTCACCTAAAAAAGGACAAGAGCAAGCATGAGTTTATCAGGCACTACACAATGTCCACACTAACGCAGCATGCGCAAGGAACGGATCTGGTTTATGGGGATAGTAAAGGTTTTAGGAACATGACTGGGATCTACTGCACTTGCAGGTACCAGCACTAATGCTGTCACTGCTGCGGCTTCAAATGCTCTAGGTTTCCATGGAGTGCCATGCACCAGCATGACCTTTATCTCAGCCCATTGCATCAGAGACCCACTCCAGACAGTGCACACACATGTGAGTGAGATCAAGCACGTATCTTCTCAGGTGCTTGCAGGGAACTTGAACCAGGTTATTTTCCTGTGCTATCATCAGGTAATTCTCCCTGGGCTCTGACAGCCAAAGCAGCAGAGACCAAAGGCACAAAGAGCAGTAAGTCTATAGGAAAAAAATCAGTTCTGTGTGAACAAAAGCTCTCCCACCTGAGCTGTGCTGCAGGAGGCAAAACTGGCTTGTACCTTGTCATGGTTTAAGCCCTGCCACACAGCCCGCTCGCTCGCTTCCCCGCTTCCTCCCTCAGCTCCTGGAGGGATGGGGAGGAGAATCGAAAGAATACAACTCCCACAGGTTGAGATAAGAGCAGTCCAGTAACCAAGGTATAACACAAACCACTGCTGCTACCACCAATGATAAAAATGATAAGGGAAATAACAAGAGAAGAGAATACAACAGCTCACCACCGACTGATACGCAGCCCCACCCCAGCAGTCCTCTAGCCCTTCCAAGTAACTGCCCCCAGTTACATCCTGGCCATGACGTGCTGTGGTATGGACTACCTCTTTGGCCAGCCTGGGTCAGGTGTCCTGTCTCTGCTTCCCCTCCTCCCTGGCAGAGCATGAGGCTCAGAAAGTCCTTGGTCAGACTAAACATCCTAAGTGGTAACTAAAACCATCGGTGTTATCAGCGCTGTTCCCAGGCCGAAAGTCAAAACCACAGCACTGCATCAGCTACTAAGAAGGAGAAAAATGACTGCTACTGCTGAGCCCAGGACAACCTTCCCAGTACAACCTTGAGTGAATACATGCTTAACGCTGTGCCAGTCCAGCCTGGCTAAGAACAGTCACTCCAAAGCTGGCACTTCTCAAACTAAACTTGTGTGTTTAAGCATTGTGTTTGTGCTCAGAAACACCTCATGCAGCCCTTATAGTGCCAACAAGTCTTCAAAGAGAGGAAACTGGATGCCCAAGAAACAAACAAGGTTTGCTGGGTGCAATCTCTGCCACACTTATGGTATAACTTGCTGTGCTCAATGTTACCCCCCAAGCAGCTTCTTCATTAGACATCCCATTGAGCTCTTCAAGCTCAGAGCATCTCAGGTCCAATTCATTTTACTCCACAAGCACTCTGCCAAGGCAAAACACCAGCACATAACTAGACACAGAGAGAAATTCAACAGCATCACATCAGCTAATGGGGCTGGGCCTGCCACTGGTGTTCCCCAGGCCAACCTGGCATTGCGGTCACGAGGTTGCCCTAGGGAATACCAGTGGCAGACCCAGCCCCATTAGCTGATGCCAGGATGCAAATCCCACTGCCAGACCCCAGTTTACCTGCACAGAGCACTGAGATGACAGGCAGAGCCTGCACATACAACCAGAGCTCTAGGAACTAGGGTTTGTTCCACCCTCAAACACCATAAGGAAGAGAAGCTGGAGGACATCACTGGCCTCTGCCACAGCTCAAGTCACCCAGAGGAACCAGAGTGTTTTGAAAGCACTTAAATAACTCCACCCATTTGACAACATTGGGTTTTGTTATAGCAAAGCCCTAGAGAGCATCTGGGAAAAGCAGAAACTTCCAGGAGCAGGTAAAGCCAAGGGCTATGATGAACACCAAGCCCTGGGTTGCCCTGTGATGGTCAGCGATTGGTGTGGGTGGGAATATTGGTTATTTGCACAAACAGTCTGTATCCATGGCTACTGCTGTGGAAATGGAAGTCTGAACAACAGCAAGATTTGGCTGAACCTCCTGCCCTCAGCAGTCTTCTAGGTCTGGATGCTGGGAGAGAACATGAACAGGCTGGAAATACAAAGCACTGAGCGAGCTAAATGAGACCCCTAAAGTGCTGGAGAGGGGCTCAGCACATGAACCCAAGGGCCAAGAGGGAGCAGCACAGGACAGATTGGCTCTGGAGACCAAAACACTGACCAGCACTGCCTGCAGCTTCTCTGGTGTGAGCCACCCCCTTTGGCAAGGCCAGTATGACAGCATGGAAACTGAAGCAGGAGGCTGCTCAGCCCCCACAGCCAGGAGAGTCCCAGCTCACACCACTAAGGTTTGCTAAACCCCAGTGACATCCAGCAGGGCACAGAGCTTTGCTTTCCTGCTCCTCTCAGCATCAACACAGTCCCACCATGGGGAGCAGAAGGGTTTGGGTCTTCTGAGCCAGGAACCACAGCACGATGGGCACAGCAAGCCCCATGCCCATCACACATAGCCAGGGCATGTAAGTGGGAGGGTGAGAGCATTCACACAGCTCAAACACCAGCTCACCATAGCCAGGGCCTTGCTTGGACAAGCCAAGGTTTGGTTTTAGCCTAACAAAGGTTCTGATGTGAATCTTGGCCCCTGAGCCTCAGCAAGCAGAGGGAGGATGCCACTGACCCAGCAGTAGCTGTAAGCACCATGCACTTCACTTTGGGTGGAGTGCTGCTCACAGAGGCTGCAGCCAAGAGTAATATTTCCTCATTTTCTTTCTATAATCAGAAAGTGTTTTAGTTGTTAAATCATCTTCCTACCTTCAAAACAAACAGCTTTAAACATAAAGAGCTGGCAAGGCGCTTCCTAAAGATGAGATGTTTGGAAACTTATGTCAAGCAGCCAAGAGCTGAAGAGATGCAGACAGGCCAGAGCTGTTCTCCATCACAAAGAGAGCATCCTCAGCCCAAAGAGAACAGCACTCACCAACCTCTCCATCCTCACAGCAGGCCTTCCACCACCTACCCTGGGAGCTCGTTAACAGCTTCCAGTTTGCTCAGTATCACAGGCAGAAAATAGTGCAATGACAGCAGACCCAGCATCCCACTTCCCACAGGTAACCTCTGACTCCCTCTGTGCAAAGAGGCTGCATCAGAGAGGTGGGAGCTGGCAGCAAAAAACCTGGGTTAGGAACAACAAGAAGAGCACAGAGAATCATCACAGACTGATTTGTGCTGGAAAGGACCTTAAAGCTCAGTGTAGCAAGCACACTGCTCAGGGATGTGCCTCTCCTCAGGCTCATTCCAGGCTTCCAGCTTCCTTTCTACACTCTGCCCTTAAAGTCATCATTCTACATCTCATTAAAACCATGAGGGTTTGGGCTCTGCTGTAGCTGAGCCCCAACAGTGCCTGGTACCCCAGCAGTGATGCTCCTGATGCAGCAAGGCTGATTAATCCCTGCCGTGCCCTGAGCTCCAGCACGTTGGCACAGCATCTGTGCTGGCCCGTAAATAGCCCCGCTGCAGTCGTGCCGAGCAGCACGGCAGCACAGCACAGCAAAGCCCTGCTGCTGAACATGGGGAGGGACACACCAGACCTGGAGGCTCCTCTGGCCCCAGCTTTTGCTCCAAAAATCCTTATCAGTGCTGTATCAGACCCAAAGGAAGGCAGCGAGCACAACCTCTGCTCGAGCCCAGGGCCAGCACAACACAGCCCACAGGGCACCCAGGAAGAAGGCAGATGGAGAGGAGGACACATTCTGGGTTGGGGAGTGAAACTGCTGCTCTCCAGCCTTGGGATGGAGAGCTCCGCTCTCCTCTTCAGAGGGCTAAAGCAGAACCAGGGCAGCAAAGCCCTCCCCATGGCAAGGGAAGTCAGAGGGGGTTCTTTCCCTACCTAGACATGAGGGACCTATAGGTACCCAAGAGCTTTCCCCAAGCCTCTTCATAGGGTGTGAACAGGACAAAGGGAGCCAGAAACCTTGTATCTGCAGACAGAGCGTGACCTGCTACAGCTGGACACACAGCCAAAGGAAAGAGCTGGCTCCTCTCTAGGGAGCTGTGCCTGTGAGAGCACATAAAGGAAGCACCCAGGCTATGCAGAAATCAGGACACTGCCCTTGGGGAGGCTCCCCTGGGTGGCTGTGTGCGGAATGCGCAGGGAAAACAGGATGAGGTCTGCATTGGGGAGAGCCAGGCAGGTCCAGACAGGTTCACCCAGGAGTGCAGAGGGGACAGGAGAGCCCAGGGCATTCTGAGAGCCTGAGGGGTGCTCAGAGGATGGGTCTTGGCAGCCCCGTGTGAAGTCTATGCCTGGCACAGGATCTGGAGGCTGCCTACACCAGGGGGCATGGGGAGACTGAGCTCCCCAAGGAGCATATGGGAGTCCTGGCACACAAGTTTGGGGATGGAGGCTGTGGCGTGAGCTGGCTCTGGAAGCTGGGGAGCTCAGGAGCACTGAGGAGAAAGGGGTCCTGTACTTTTCCACCTCTTTACTACATTGGCAAGAGCTGGGTCTGACAAACAGGCAAAGGAGCAGAGGATGGGAGGGAGCATTTCAGAGATGTCACCATCACAGTTATCGGCTGTGACAGAAGAAGGTGACCCCTGACAGCCCCGTGATGCTGCTGAGGGACCTCAGGGGAAGACGGGGGTGTCAGCCTAGGCTATGGGCATTGGTGCTTCCAGGGCTGTCCCCATGGAGCCAGCACAGAGGGAGACAGGAGAACACAAAGAATGGTCCCAAAGTTGCAAGAGCTCAAGGGAGCAGACAGGGCACCCTAATGGCTACAGCCTTGGGGGCTCAGAGCAGACAGAACTGTGGGTCAGGAAGAGACAGGAGGGATGTCCCCTTGGTGTGACCAGGACAGTGACCAGTGAAGGTCCTCGAGGGACACGTGTGTGCTGTGGCGTAGGTCAGGGGCTGTGTGTCTGTGGTGCAGAGCCTCAGGAGAAGGAGTGTATGGGAGAGGGAGGTAAGTGCTGGCAGTGGTGCAGGGAAGGGCTGAGGTGAGCACACAGGGATGGTCCCCAGGGGTGGGTCCAAGCCTGGAAGTGACAACAGGGTCCTTCAGGAGGAAGGGGTCAGGGATGGGGGGCTGCAGAGATACAGGGCAAAAGGAGAGACCCCACAAGGAGGACACAATGCTGCTAAAGAACAGGGTGGGGGCTTCAGGAGAGGTGTCCCTGGGAGCAGGATGAACAGGAAGGGGAGAAAGGGGGAGGACACACAGGCAGAGCCCAAGGGCACAGCACAGAGCGGGGCCCAGCACAGGGGCTGCTGAGTGGGGGTCCCACAGGGGTGGGTGGAAGCAAAAGGAGGGTGCAGAGGCAGCATAGGCACAGAAGAGGGGCAGGTGATGGGAGTGTGGCTGGGACAGAGGAACACCAGTGCTGGCAAGGAGCAGGACAGAGGAGCCATGGGGTGTTATACAGGAGGAATAACGAGTTAAGGCGCAAGGGAGGGTGCTGGGGGGCCCCAAGGAGGGGTCTGAGCAATGGGGTGGTGCTGAGGAGCAAGGCTGACGGTGTCCCACCGGTCACCTGCTGCGAGCACAGGCCCCGGTGCGGGTAACCGGGGGTGCGGGAGGGTGACGGGGCTGTGCAGGAGGCCCGGAGGGGTCGGGTACCTTTGAGGGAGGTCTCCACGAGGCGCAGGTAGAGCTGGCTGCGCTTGTTGCCGTGGCTCATGCGCTGCCCCAGGCCGTGCCGCTGCAGGACGCACTCCTCGAAGCGCACCACGTTGGGGTGCTGCCGCCGGAGGCTCGTCAGGGCCCAGAACTCGGCCAGCGCCAGCTCCACGTTCTCGGGAGCATCGCAACGGATCCGTTTCACCGCCAACCGGGCGCCGCTGCGGCCCGACACCGCCTCGTACACCACGCCGTAGGCCCCGCGGCCGATCTCGGCCAGCAGGCTGTACCGCGGTGCTCCGCCGCCACCACCGCCGCTGCCAACCGGGCCGGGCCCCGGCGCTGCAGTCGCCGCCATAGGGCCCCGCTGAGTCGCCCGCCGCCGCCGCCGCCGCCGCACCGCCCTTTGTGTCCTGCGGCGGCCACCATCCGCCGCCTCCATGGCGCCGCTGAGGGGGGGCCGCGAACCCGCCGCCGCCGCCCCCCCCGCCCCGCGCACCGGGATGCGCCGCGCCGGCGAGGGCGGAAAAGCGCGCGCTGCCTGCCCCTTTAAGCGCTCGGCCAATCGCGGCGGCGCGGGACGAACCATCGCGGCGGCAAGGGGGGGAGCGCGGGCACGGAGCCAAGAACCGGAACCCAACCGGCAGCCGGATGGGCTTCGGTGGTAGGAACCCGGTAACCCCAACCCCGTGCTCGGTAACCGGGACTCCGCGCTGCAGGGCGAGTCAGGGCGGCGGGAGCTCAGCTCGGCAACCAGCCGCCTTACCCCCCCGCCGTTGTGGTACGCGCCATCCCGGTGTAAACAGGCCGGTCATCGGGGCGGACGCCCGGTGCTACCGCCCCGGCCCCGGTGTCCCCACCCCGGGCCCGCCCCGCCGGGCCCGGCACAGGCAGCGCGGGTCCGGCCCACGACGCTCACCTGGGCCGCGGCGGCGGGCTCCGGGCCGGGCGGCGTGTGACCGGGCGGGGCTGAGCGCTCTGACGTAACCCTTATGTAACGACGGGGGTGACCCGCCCCGCCGGTGCGCCGGGAATGGGGGGTGATGGCCCCGATCAGTCACCGGGAGAGGGGATCCCGCAGTGCCGGGAGCCGCCCGGTGCGGGACCTCCGTGGGCCGGGGCTGTGCGGCCGCACCGGGAAGGGCAGGCGCAGGGCCTGGGGTCGGTTTGAGACCCCCGAGCTCGGTCCCGGGGCTCCCCGCGGGGGTTCCAGCTGGTCCCCGGGTGCCCATGGGGTGGGGAACGCGCCAATGGCCAAAACCGGGACAGAGCGGCTGCGGCACTGTTGGGAGCCCTGGGGCTCTTCACCCTATGGGGCGACCGTGTCCCCCGGGACTCGAGTCCCAGCTCCTGTGGGGCCGGTTTGGCCGTGTTGCGGCCTCGGGCAGGAGGTGTGGGGTGGCCTTGTCCCCACACAGGGGTCCATG
Source organism: Psittacus erithacus (assembly GCA_009867235.2). Lineage (NCBI taxonomy): Eukaryota > Metazoa > Chordata > Aves > Psittaciformes > Psittacidae > Psittacus > Psittacus erithacus. The sequence goes on from WYDI02009759.1 coordinate 24,703, forward strand.
TCCTGCGCACTGTCCACAAACTGCTCTTCATCCCCCGCCTGGAGACGTCATAAGCATCCATCCACCCCGGGCAGTATGGGTCTAATCTTGGCCAACGGGGGCTGCTGGGCTTCGTACTGCTGGGGCGGGCAGATGGATTCGGGGAGGAGGGGGAAAGGAGCATCAAACCCCATGAGAGGTCATTTTCCAGCCGCTTCTCCCCGCCTTTCCCAGCCCCCGGCACGGGTGACGTTAGCAGCAGGCAGGGATGGTCAAGGAGAGCATCTGCGGAGCCGGTTTACGGGGGAGCTCTCAAAATCACCTGGATTTTGACTCACTCCTGAGGCATGTGCCGCTGCCATCACGCAGCAGCTCCGGGCTGCATCACACTGGTGTCCCTCCCCAGGGAGGATGGAGACCCTGCAAGCCACCAGCACTAGTGTGCGGGGCAGGTGATGGCTCCACGGCAGAGCTGACCCTCTGCTGCTCAGGCTGTAGCTCCCGAAAGTGCTTTGAACTCAATTTGCTTTTAAATGGAGCCATTTCACCTCAAGGCCGGGGGATGCGGGGGTCGTTCCGCAGCCCAGCGCTCCCGGTGGGGGTCACGGCAGTGCCGTGACTCGCTCTGTTATGCGGGCTCCCCTCTTCGTGCCGCATCGAGTGGCCACTTGTGCCTCTTTGCCCATGCAGGGAGGTCACCATGTGCCCACCTGGGCTGCGCAGTGACCGCGAGCCACCGCGGCGTGATGCAGGCAGGGAATGGACCTGGTCCTGGTCCTGGTCCCCACACTGGAGCGGTGACCTCCCCCTGCCTGCCCAGCATCTGCCTCCAGATCAGGTTCATCGGGGCTGCGGTGATCCATCAGAGTGCATGACTCCGGAGGGAGTTTGGGAGCATCCTCCAGGCTCAGCTCACCCCACAGTTCTCCCCATGTTGCTACTGGGGTCTCTTGCAGCCCACAAAATGCATCCAGTGCATCTCTTGCCCTGCATCTGCCTGCAAAACTGCTGCTTTCCTGCCCTGTCTGCATCTGCCTGCAAAACAGCCAGCTCCCTGCCGTGCCATGGCAGCCTGGCCTTGATTTAGGGCCTGGAGGGAGAATGAACATTTAGTAGCTTCTGGAAAATCCCCATCCCACTCAACAAGGATAAAGCTCAATAGGAATCACAGCGGAGCGGCCACCTTCAAACGCTCCCCCCCCCAGCAGCATCCTGCCTGCAGGGATGGTTTTCCCCATCCCAGGATGGAAACGGGGCACCCTGGAGGTGCCCTGTGTGTGCTGGGGGTGTCGGGCAGAGCGGCAGCGCTGTGTGACGTTGGTGCCATTACCTCCCACTTGCTGTCGGTGCGCAGCTCGTCCCCCTCCTCTCCAAACCCGCTCCTCACTCATGTACTTATGGAAAGTTAACTTTCCTATTAGTGCTCATTTCTCTTACCCAGGTGCTTAATTCCCATTGTCCCAGGGAAATGTCAGTGTGACTCACAGACACTTTCCCATTAGGAAGCGACAGATGAATATTAATTAAACTTGCTGGTGGGTGGGCTCGATCCCAGCTCCATTCCCTAAGGATCCCGTTATCCCCCCGCCCCCCGCCGGCCTGGACCCCAACCAGCCTCAGTGAGGACCCTCTCGCCCGGCCCAGCACATCTGTGGCACACATAGGAAATAAACCAGCTCTGTTCCGAGGACAGGAGTAGCTCAACCTCCCCCCGGAGCAAAGGGAATCAGCCTTGAGGGAGAATATTGTGATCAGAAAGAAACCTTATAGCAAACAAGTTCTCTGTCATGCCTGTGGGGTTTGCTCCATCATCAGAAGCGCATCTTCCTCTGGTGCAATTACCCTGCATGGGAGGTGGGTGCACCATGGGCTGTTTGGTTTAGGGGGTGCTGGAAACAGCTCTGCTTTTGGGCTCCGTGGTCCTTGGGCAGGCACCAGCCTTTGGGGCAATGCTGTTGCTCCCGCATGGAGCCGTTTGTCTGCAGAATAGCAGATTGACCCCAGGAGACCGGGCTTTAGGGGTGGATTCACGGATGTGGGAGGGCTATTTGATAGAAATGATGGGTTTGGTGCAAGAAATGCTCCCCTCCACAGTGTCTGTGTTGCCCTGGGACCACTAATACCAGCAACAAGGGTTAAACCTGCCAGGGGGATGCCTGAAGCCCCTGACTGAGGGTAATTTGCAGCTTTTGTTCTTCTCTGCATTGTTCTGTGCCTGCACAGCCCAGCCTATCACAATGAGGGGGGCCATGGATGCCCTCTGCCCCCAGGTAGATCCCACAGGGGGTATCTCCTCCATCAGTGCTGGGGAGATGCAGGATGCTCTGCCCTTGCCTTGCCCCTGCTCCCTTGGTCCCTCAGAGCTGGTACAGTCCCAGCCTGGGCAAGCTAAACTCCACCTCCAAGCAAAAGCTGTGGGGTCCCATGTGCTTTCTGGGGAGCAGAGCCTGGCACTCAAACATGGGTGCTAGTGGAGGTGGCACCAGCCATGAGGATAGGGGACTACAGGCAGTTGGCACAGCCTGTTCTGCCCATCCAGCCGTGGTTGCTGGGTGCCCGTTGGAGTGCTCCTGGTCATGCTGGTGGCCCCTGTGGCCCCCACCAGCACTGGGAGGATGAGCAGGGGCCACCGGGTCCGGCGGCTGCTGCTGGAGCTGGGGAGAAAGGCAGGTTGCTGGGAAACATTCCTCTTGAGCTCCGATAAAAATAGCTCTATCTTCAAGGCAAGAGGACGGGGCTGCGCTGCCGGCGGTGCAGGAACAGGACCGCCTGGCCTGGACCCGTGGGGTCGGTGCTCTGGATGCTCAGCCCCACACCTCTATCATGACATGGTGCAGGGGAGCAGTGGTGCAGGGGAGCAGTGGTGCATGGGCTGAGGGTCTGGTATTGCCCGGTGCTGCCCTCCTTCACCCTCAAATCAGGCTTGCATATGTTTGAACAGGAATTGGGGCTGAGCAGAGATGCTGAGGGGGGGGTCTCCATCCTCCCACTCTGGTCCCCCTGCCCCTCTGACTCAGTTCTGTGGGCTTGTCCTTGAGAGGAGGAGGAACAGAGGGGCAGTCTGGTGAGTCCAAGCCCCGATGGTGTGGACATGGGAGGGTTCTGTGCAAGGGCTTTGCTGCCTGACAGCAGCCAGGCTGGGTGGGCTGGGGGGGACCAGCCTTTCCCAGTGAGTCAAGACCCTCTTTTGCCCACCCTGGTCACTTCAGATGGGCTCAGTCCTTTCTCCAGCATCTCCCCAGCCTGGAGAGCAGGGCACAGGGGGCAGTCAGGGCTTCATCCCCCTTCTCTTGGGCAGGATTTGAATGTGGTACTCAGGAGGGATTCACACCCCCAGCAGCAAAAACCCTCCAGCACACAACCAGGGGGCAGATGGACCCCAGCCTGCCACCTCCTCTGTTTAGGGCACAGGTTTCAGCCCTGATGGATGAGGCTGGCCCTGACCGGGGTCCCCAAGGAATGCTGTCGGTGGCAGTGCAGTGATGGGACACGCACCCTAGTCCTCGGGGCAGCCGGGGGGCTGTGGGGAGCCCCTGGCACAGCGGGAGAACCTGCTCAGGAGGTGCTGAGGATGCTGCGGGGCTGATTATTCACAGCCTCCCTCGCCCCGATTGGCTCCACGGCGCCGAGCGCAGCCGGGCCCCGCCGCAGGAGGAGACTCGGTGGCCATAAAAGCGGGGTGAGAGGCGGCGGGTGGCGAGTCCGGCGGCACCGCGGCCCCGCCAGCCCCGCCGATGAGCGGCTCAGCCTGACGCCGGCGGAGGGAACCCATCCACCCGTCCCGACCTGGCTCGTCGAGGGCACAGCGCAGGTAGGGCTGCTGCCGGGGTCACCGTCCTGCTCCCATCGCGTGGTGTCACTCACCGAAGGGTGACTCGAAAAGCAGACCTGAGCCGTGGTGCCAGGAGCCGGTCATGGTGAGGCTTGTGATGATGAGCTCCTCGTCCCTCGAGTGGGCTCACAGCCCATGAGCTGCTGTCCAGAGCTGGGGTTTGTTTCGATGCTGATGCCATGTCCGGCAGCGGGTCACACAGGGCTAAGAGGGACAAAGGGAGCCAGGGGAGAGGATGGAGGGAGGTTTCTGTCTCAAGCAGCAGCTTGGGTTTTGCTGTAATTCTGTCCCAAAAGTCGTTGTCTTTTAGGAAGAGCCTTGTCCCGAAGGTGCTTCCAGATCATTTTGAAAGGTGAGGAAAGGAAGTGCTGGAAGGGGATTCTTCTTCTGCACCAGCAATACGTGCAAGGTCCCAACCTGCCTGGGTTAGACCTGTGTGGGAGGAGATTGCTGGGAGAGCTGTTCACATGCCGGTAGCAATAACCACAGGTTAATCAGGATGCAGGGTCAGTCCTTGTGCTTTTGGCGCACACCAGGGCTCCCCGTCCCTCCTTGGGTCTGTAACTGGCCCCGGGGTGCATGGATGCAGCTCGGGGCTTTTCCACGCACAAGCAAACCTGGGCACCGAACACTCTAGTGGAAGCAGGACGGGGAGCAGGGAATCCCTGCAGATGCCTGACACAGGTAGGATGTGCTGGGACCCACCACTGACATTGCTACGATCGCACTGAGGTGCTGCTGCAGGAGAGACGGCTCCGGAGCCTCGGCGCTCCTCCAGGTAATGCAGGATCCAGCTCTAACTCTGCTTTTCTTCTTCCTCCCTTTGTGTGCTGCTGCTTTTCGCTTTTATCCAAAGCCCTTTGCTTTTCTCCCTTTTCCTGTCCCAGTTTTCCCAGTCACTCCCGCCCCCACTCCCCTCCGCCTTGGCTGCAGGAGCAGGGAGATGGACAAGGTACGTTTGGAGTGGGGTGTTCTGGGGTGCCTTGGCATGGAGGGTCCTTGGCCATGCTGCAGCTCCCCTGAGTGCCATGAAGTGCTCCGGATGGAGCCGGGTGACAGCGATGGGACACGCCAGGGACTGAGCTGTGCGGTGCCGATCGCACCTCCAGCACAGGGTGAACACTGATGGTGTGATCCCTGTGCACTGCTCCAGTGACACCGGCACACGGCACAGCCAAGGGAAGGGAAACAGGTGGGAAAAGAAGGGAAAAGATTCCCAGTGGAGCTGCTGGAAGCAGCGGGTGGTTCTTAGGAGCTTCATTGCCCTCAGTGCTGCAGCCGGCACTTACCTGAGTGGGTCCTCACTCATTGGTGCTGCCTCAGTGCAGTACCAAGGTCCTATTGCTGTGTTTTGGTGGCCAGGGCTGGCTGAGGTCCCTCTGTGCCCATCCCAGTCCAGTGCTGGCAGAGGTGCCACGCTCCGGGCTGTGCGGTGCAGGCGGGGGATGCAGAGAGCGCGGCACACGGCGGTGCGGATAATTCAAATTAAATTTTAATCTGGCATGAATTAATACCGTGGCATTAACACTTCTTCATCAGGACCAATTACAGAACATTAGCAGATAGTGCTGGAGAATACAATAGTCTCTGATATGCGTCATTAATGTGTAACAGATCCCTCTGGGTCATGTCTTTCCACCCCAGATGAAAGCAGCCAAGGAGGTAGGCAGGGGCTTGCTGCCAGCACATCCCATTGGGGTTGGCTCTTGCACCCAGGGCTGTCATGGTCCCGGTGGCACCGTGGTCCTGTGGCACTGCAGCCAGGGCTGGCACTGTCCCCTCCAGCCTTGCTGAGGGGTTCTGGAGCAGCACAGCCCCTTTCCCAGCCATTGCATGGTGAGTTCAGCCCTCCCTGGCCTCACCCATGGAGGTGAGAGGCTCTGGCTCGGCTCTGTGCAGGCTGAGAGGTGGTGATCCTGGCTTGCAGGTAGGCTTGAGCCTGAAATCCATCTTTTTCCCCTTCCTCCTGCTGTACCAGCCCAGCAGAAGCAGTAGTGGGAGGGAGAGGAACCAGGGCTGTGCTGGTATGCAGTGGCTTCATAGCTGGGGATGGCATCACCCTGTTCCCTTTCTGCTGGTGGCTCCGATTGCGGCGCTTTTCTTCCTCAAGGCCAAGGGGGAGAGCCCGTGATTGCTCTCTGTGCTAATGTGGTGACTGCAATATTGCAGAGAAACTCAACAGTGAAGACAAAAAGGGGCTTTTCTTTCGAATGGTGTGGAAGGAGAGAGGGGAGGGATGGGATGGGATGGGATGGGATGGGATGGGATGGGATGGGATGGGATGGGATGGCATGGGCTGGGATCGG
>WYDI02009760.1:0-25853 GCA_009867235.2 Psittacus erithacus
GCTTAGTGAGAGATTTATGCTGTATAACAAGGACAGCACATCTCAGAACTTCATCCATTTTTCAGTGAGCAGACATTTCTCATCTCAAATAGGCATTTGCTCAAAAGCTGAAGTTATTCCAGCTCCCATATAGCCATTCTAAACTCACATTATCATGCATTTGATCTTTTATTTGCTTGCACAAAGTATCAGCTTTCTGCCTGCACCAATTCTTTCATTTCTTTTTCCTTTGTTTGTCAGTATTTTGTAGGACTGACCTGAGAAGATTCCTGAAGATAGACAAAATTACACTATACTCTGAGTTACTTTGAATATGCTTTGTTTTTTCCTCATGGATTTGTATTTACATTTACAGTAGAGCTATGATCATCCTTTCCGCAAGAAATGCAAATTTAACCACCCTGTCTCATAGTCATATATGCAAGAGAAACAAGTGGCCACCAAAACTGAAACCCTGACGTATTAAAAGTCTGATCGACCTGCACTCAAGCAAACACAACCCAACATCATTCTCCCTTATCAAGATGTCAGAAGCTGCAGGCTTAAGAGAGAATGATGTCAGCAGGGACTTTAGCTTCCTGTATCAGTAACACATAACCTGAACTGCCATTGGTTGGGGCCTGTTCATTTGTCATATAACATTTAACAACTCCGGTTCTGCTTAACACATCTGAAGTTGAGCTATAAAAAAAAAAACCCAAAAACCAAACAATCCCATGCCCCCTTTCTGTCTGATAATACTTATGATTATGATAGCCTGAATCCTTTTGAAATCCTAGTGACACCATCTTGGAAGCCTGACCATGACTGTAACGCCTGTTAATCACCCAAGGATAACAATGGGTAACCTGATTCAAAATGTAGACATGCCACCCAAAGGATTTGATTATAGATGGCAGGTTTTAAGAAGAGAAGATTCACGTTCTTAAGAGCCAAGCACATGTGAAACAGAGGAAGATATTTTTTTCCTTTCCACTTGACTTCCCTCCTTCTTCTACCACTTCTAATTTTATGGTATTTTAGACTAACACAACTTTGAGAAACAAATTAATTCAACCCCAAGAACAAGACTCAAGATAGAGCGTGTTTTGTACAGGCATACAGAAAAGAAGGACTTTCTATATGCCACAGACTGGTATCTCAAAGGAAACTTACTGCATAGTCTATTCATCTTTGCTTGTCAGAAAAAGCAGCACACAGTGGACTGAGACGCACGCTGTACACCTTTGTTCTCAAGGAAGATTTATCGCTCAAACTAAAAACAAATCCTTAAGTCAGTGAAAAGGAGACGGAAAGTAATACAATTAAAAAAAATGCAGTAAAATAGAAACAAGTAAAAATTATGTCTCTAATCAAATATTTCCTCTGGGCACTAGGCAACTATTAGGTGGTTTGGAGCAAGCTGAAGACACCTCGCAACAGCCATTTATCTCCAACAGTGCAAATGAGGTTAATGGACTCATTTTCACTCTGTGATTCACTTTCTCTGCAGAAGCAGAAGCTTTTTTGTTTTATGCAGATAATTGGAAACAACAAAGAAACATCATTCTCTAGAGCTTAGTAGAAAGAAGTGAACTTCCTTCTCCAAAAAGAAACAAATTCAATACAAGAAAGAAAAGGAAAATAAAACTACTGGGGAGAGAAGAATAGTTATACTGAAGGGTAATAGGCAATTAGCAGCCATCCTCCCACATACACCACCAGCACACACTCACAGAATATGAAGTAATGCCTCATCTTAACAGAGCTTCCCCTAACTCTTATGCTTGAATAGAACATCACTGCTGTCTGTCCCTTGGGGAGATCTTAGTGGCAAGAAACAGCACAGGAGAGGCACAAAGAGTTAAAAAAACCCCAAACAAACCAGAAAAAAACAAACCGAACCAAAGAAACCCAAAGAATAAATTAATGAACATGATTTATTCTCTGAGAAATAAAAAGTATACTCTTGCAATTTACGTTTACAATTTTTCAAATCTAGAACATTAGTTCTATGGGTAAAAGTCACAAAACATACCAATTTTCACCCCTTCTACCCAAGTATTGCTGTACATGTTGTAAAAATCTGAGTTTAGTGGTCAATTGAGCTTGGTGGACAAGCATTTCTATCCAATAGGAACTCATTCTGAGGGAAACACAGAGTGTCTATCAGGTCTGGCTTCTCTAACAGGCCAGATTTCTCAAAATGGTAGCTGGAGGCTGCTACTAGACAGGGAGGTTGATGAGTCAGGCCCAGTACATCACTCAGTGTCTGAACGAGCTGTTTCTATGTTAATGCCTTCAGTGCCTCCACAGTGTTCCAACTGCCTACTTTACACCTGCATGTACAAGGGGAAGGACCAGCCAGACTCCCAGGTTACTTCCTGCCTGTGCCAACATTTCTAATGCCAGGGAAAAATGCACAACCATCCCATGTCCCTGCATTCCCCCTGTTATTTCTGTACTTACACTGGACTGAGACATAATCAAGTTCCAATCGAAATGCTGTGAGTACGATTAAGGACTTTTTAAAAAATCACTGCAAACCTACCCCTATAAAAGCTCAATATTTGTGATTTGTCTGGAATGCTTTATCATTACATCTGGCATAGTACTGTTCTCTTTGCCCACTCAATCCATTCCCAACTTTGATAGATTGGCTATGTTATTATAAACCTAACATTATTGGATACTACCAGCTGGATAAAGTTATGACAACAATATACAAAAATGATCATTACTCTCAAAAATAGACACAGGCTCAGGAATTCACACTCGATATGTGGTACATCTTTTACAGTAAAAGCTATAGTTATTTTTACAGAAAAGGGTCTATCTTGTGTCTGCCTTACTCCTTTGAGGCAGTACCCATCTTATTGTAATTACTCTTCTCTTTAAAATCTTCAATATATTTTTGAGAAAGTATTACACTGCAGTGCAAACAGCAACCCTTAACTCTTTTTTTCAGCAGAGACAACACCACTGCCTATAGTACATATTTACTATAATGACACCAGCAGACCAGAATACAAACATAGACTTATTGTGAAACCAGGGAAAGGGACAGTTTGGAGAGCAAAACATGCACATATGTGGTATCTGTTTCAAGGATGAAACAGAAAAATCTAAACCAGAAGAGTTTTCAGAGCCTTCTAGAAATGCTGTACAATCTCTCTGAACACAAATTCAATGGATTTAGCTTTCTCAGTACTTTTAAAATCAAGAAATATAGTACTGGGAAGGGATGAATATCATATCTTTAAAACTGATAATTTAACTTCTGCATCTGAGATATATATGTTCAGATTTTAATAATGCAAAGGCTTAATAGTCAATACACCTGCAACTCTTGTATTCAGATCTCTAGCAAAGAAATCTACTGGATTCCTCTTCACATTGAAAAATTATCATTGCTGAAGAATGATAATTCTGCTAGCCATTTTGCAGTGTGCAAAAAACATACTACCTTCTGAATTCAAGAGGCAGTTGTCTCTTTCCTAACCAATTATGCACATGTGTAGACTAAAAGTAACACTTTCTCATTTTCTCATTTCTGAAGAAACTAATGAAAACTTCTTTGACAATAAACAAGTGGTGCAAACATTTGAAGCTCCCCACTATTTTCACTTCTACATCCTTCTCTTGCAAGTGTTACTTATTAACTGCTATAACTTCGACTGCTCACAAAGAAAAATAAGGAAGAACACGTAAGTGTTGAGGAATACAACAAAAAACTCCCTTGCCTCATAAGATGCAGATCATTAATATAAAGATTAGGTTACTAATATGGACTCAGAAGACTGACTTTAAGTTGCAACTAATCTGTAATTAACAGATACATATAGCAAAATAATTAACAAATGTACATATAGCAATATTCATGCAGGAGCTTCCTAAAATAAATGGGTTCCTCAGACCAAAGTCAGAAATAAAGCATCTTCAGATTAACAGCTTAAGACATTTAAAATGAAAAAGTGCAGTGTTGCAAATGCAGACTTCTTATTTTGAAATAAAAATGGACTTGAAGGTTAAGACCCTAATATTTCTGATCCATCTCTACAAGACCTTTCTGATTACAAAAAGATAATATGGAAAAAAACCCCAAACCCTATGCTATACAACAGGGCCAAGCATTTGGGTGAACAGATGTTGGAATGACACTTCAGGGACTTCATGATTAACTTTCATATCCCACTGGAACAATATCCACATACACACTTTTTTCAATGGAAGGATGATCAATTATAAAGTACAGGTCAAAAATTACGAGTAGAATACTACGGAAAAGACTAACAAATCAACCCAGATTTTGACTAAAAGGGTATAAAACCTCTCTGGAGAAACTGGACAATCTATCCCTCACAAGCAGAGTCAAAGATAAAAGACATTTCAGCAGAAATCAATCAATCTCTTTCCAGAAATAAAATACTAGTCTGGAGATTTCACCTATGAAATTTAGCAGAATTTAACACTGGATACATTGCATATGGCGGTTCTTTTCATTTTCTCCTGTGTGTGCTTAATAACTTCATTTAATGAGAATGTTTCAGACTGTTCTGACAAATTGAAGGCACCATGTTTTGATAATAAAATAATTTTCAGGCTTTATCATGGCTATGCTAGAACTCTGATTTGAGGCAATATGATAAAAAACCCCTATTCAGGTTATTAGCTGAATTAAGGATATAGAAAAAGATACCTTGCAGCAACAGGAAGTTTACCTCTTGTGACAGATTAACTTCAATTTAGTAATTATGAAATAAGAATAACCTTGTAAGGATATTTTTCCCTTTCTACTTAGGGTACTTTATATGCCACCAATTTTTCTATCACTTGGGTAATGTTATGACTATATCTAGTATCACATTTATATTTTATTTTCATTAGACACATAACTTTTTAGTTTGGGTGAAAAAAGAAAAAGATCAGTTTGAAACACTGATAAATTCTACTTTCAAAATTTATGTTCTCTGCCTGAAGCTTTCATGTGCAACCTCACACATGTGGGATGCTTCAAAAGTACAACTTGCAACTTTTTTGATCTTAGCATTTGAGCTTGCTGAGAATTCTGCTTGAACAAAGACTTCAGATCACTGCTGTATTAGATGTTCTTAAAAAAAAGAAAGCTAGCAGTATGAAAAGTCACATGTTTGAGTTTAAAAACCCTCACCAACCTTCTCCTATAGGATAGTAACATATGAAAAATAATTCTGACATGCTAAATAGGTTTTTTAATAAAGAACTTTAAATAAACACTATAAAAAAATCCAAGAGTTTTGATGGCCTAACATAGAAGAACAAGAAGAATATGTTACCATTTTCATTATGAGCTACATGAATGAATTACACCCTGAGCTGCATTTCACCTATTATGTAGATTAGAAGAAAAAGCATTTTAAGCAGATATTTGTTGATTTTTTTTTTACCTCCAAAGAAGTATTTCTCTCCAGTCTTAACTTGTAGAGGGCTGTTTGTTCGAACAGCTGAAGCTTCATCGCCATCAATGGTGAGGACAGCAAAATTTTCCTTAGCTAGGAATCGGACTTCATGCCATTGCCCATCATTGAGACCAGAGCCTAAGAAAACAGAAGTCATTGGAACATTTTACTTATTTCAGTATTTATTATGTCTCTGTCCCAGGTTCATTATATAAGGTTTAATGAAGGCTACTGCAGAAAGGAAATAACTTTAGTGTCATAAAAAAATCACTGCCATTGAAATCATTATTACAAAAAAATAAACCAAACAACATTATAACATAAATACAAGTCTTGGAACTACTGAAGTGTCCATACTACCAGGTATAACTGTATCTAAGTGCAGATGTTATCACTCACCTTTCCCATCATAAGGCCATATTCTACATTTTCCTAATAAAGTGTATCTCTTAATTGATTCCATGATCAAGTTCAGATGGAAAAGCTATTGGTTAATTTATTTAACTATAATGAGTTACAAGCCAAAGGGGCACATTATGCTTCTGATTGCTGCCTTTATCAAAAGCTAAATATTTCCAAGAAAAAAGAAAGGAAAAATAGGAGGGGAAAGGTTCACATTCACAGCAAATCCTGTATTGGGATGTGGTGCTAGTGACAGAAGATGAAGACATTATCACAGAGGCACTGAAAAAGCAGCAAACATCTGCCAAAACCTGCAATCTTAAGGCAGCACCACCCTCCCAATACTGACAGCAGTGAAGCAGATGGATCTGATCATTCATTCAGATCTTTATATAAAAGACAGAATTATATACTCCTTACATTGTCTCCAGCAACAGCTGGCAGGAATCCAGTTTGTCCTGCAAGTTAAACTGGCATTGAAGAGCTGTGAGTACTGTTTGTTCTGGTCATTACTGTGCAGGTAGTTATGTTGGGTCTGCAAGTAAATAGCAAACACTCTACTAAAAGCACAACACTCTTACAAGTGATGTTTTCTCCACTAGTCAAAGGTGCTAAAATGTCATTTGCCAAAATAAACCACAACACAATGCGATAAACTGTTCCTAACATTAAATGTGATGCAAAGTATCAGCAGAAGTATAACGGAAGATAAACTTCCAAAATATTGGAAAGAATATTAACTTCTCTGAACAAAGAATAATAGTCATGGCAAACAGATAAACCCAAACAATTTTTATTTTTTCCCACTGCTTCCATGTATTTAAGACACAAGATCTAGTCTTGAAATAACATGGAGTGCTATACCTTGGAATATTCACTAGTGTGAATAAAAGCCACTTGAAAAATGTGTCAGTAAGAGATGTTTCTACCAAAGCTTGTTCCATCTAGCGCAAGAATAGATGAAAGACCTAATACACTAAATATGAGAAAAGCTTTCTGTTTGCAAGTCTTTTTCTTGTTTTCATTACATTTGACATAAAAAGAAGAAACAGAAAACCACACAATTACAATCCAGATAAAATTAATTTCAACTGATAATAAACTTGGGAAAGAGGATACACCTTTTACAGAGTTCCAAAATTGTTGCAACGTGTTACTACAACTTAAGTTTACCTGAACATACTTAAACCCAGAATTTCCATCTGGTTCCAGCATTATTTCTCCTCCTTTGCGCTTACATCCTCTGCAGTGCTGCTGCCAGAGAGGAGGAATGCTCCACAGTTCTGTGTTATTTGTGGTGTCTTTTATACAGACTTCATTGCTAAATGTTAAGATATGCAGGGAAAGCACCTGAGGCATTAACTCTCACCAGGGGAAGTAAATAAACCCAAAACGACAAACAGCATCAACCTTTAATGCAAACGGAGATTTTTCCATTGTCTGTATTTTTAACTTGAAAATCCATGATTCTTTCCTTAATACAATGTCCTAACCTTGACAGAATGGAAACAAAAATAGGCAGGAAATTAGTTCTGAAGAAAACACACATCTGGTTTAGAAAGCCACAGGAAAAGATCTCACCTCTCACAGGGGTGAAGCTGACTTTTTCTGTTCATCTGGGTATAAGCACCTGTGGGCTGCTGACAGTGTTTTATATAGTGACCCATATCTATAGAAAATGTACCCCACTGCCTTGCAACAACACTACCTTGAAACACCACAGGTTGGTTTGGCCTCCTCTGCCGGCTTTCCAGGGCTCCCAGACCAGCCTCTGAGCAGGAGCTGAACAAAACCTCACACAGGCGTGGTGGGAAAGGGAGCTGCGAGGCTCAGACACATCTCATGCTCCCCTCAGCCTCTAGAGAAGCAGAAATACTCGTGAGTTAAGCGGTGAGGGTCTTTAGTTCGGCTGAAACAGGGACTTGTACCGGGTTTTGTGCTCAGTTGCTGTCGGGCTCTCTCTGAGGAAGGCCCCTCCTGTCCGGCTCCAGGCGGTTCCAACCGGCTCCAGCAGCCCCATGGCGGGGCACAACCCATCCCCTCAGCAGCGGGCGGGCGCCTCGGGAACAGCGCCCTCGGCCGAGGAAGGGCGGACGCTGCCCGGCGGGGAGCGCTGAGGGGCCATCGGTGAGGAGCGGCCCGGCCAGCCCCGAGGGCAGAGCGGCAGGAGGGGCTCCCGCCGCCCCCCGCAGCGGTTCCACGGAGATTCCCCGCTGGAGGAATCCCTGAGGGAGCTGCGGCCTGCGCGGAGCCCGCGATGGAGCAGCGGGAGCCGCAGAAAGGAGCCGCTGTGCCCCGGCCACAGTCCCGCATCCTCCGAGGGCTGCTCGGGAATAGGAGGTAGGAGCATTGGTAGGGAGGAACTGAAGCTGAGCTTGGGAGAGGAAAGGTTTCAATGACTGTGTTTGTTTCTCACTACCTAAATCTATTTCAATTGTCAATCAGTAGAACAAGTAGCCCAAACAATGAAAATACATTAAAAAAAGGAAGAACGCTATCATTTCTGCCACACCCAATTTGTGAATTAAAGTCCCTGGTGCACTTTCTTACTAGGGAGGGATCTGTCCAACTCAGCATGGATTTCTGAACATCTTGTAAAGCCCCAAAACATTCCTTCTTGAAGCATAGAAACAGGTGATGCGATCTGCTGAAATACCAGGTGAAAATGGTGCGCAGCAATGCTAGTCTGAGAAGTGCACAGGTACTTCTATCTGCGGTACGCTCTTCCCGTGTGCAGTAAAAACACCCCAAGCTCACCGGCACCACACTGAAAGAAATGAATGTTGTTGTGACTCAAGGAAAGAAGCAGGTGGAGGGAAGCTGGATCTGCTGAGCAGACCAGATAGGAACGGGAACATGAGGAGAGCTGCAGCAACAGCTAATGCCATGCATTCCTCCTGCGCGCACAGCATTTAGCAAACTATACTAAGGGGGTAATGCTGCTCTCTGTAAGCTGCTTGCTAGAAGCACGGCAATATAGAGGCAGTATTGTCAACCCTCCTTCCTTAACCTGTTAATGCTCTGTTCCAGGACTTGAATCGGGATATATAGTATTCTCCCATAGGGGCTAAGTCTGTACAGCTGCATGAACTATTTTTATTGTAGTATTTTATTACATAGCTCATGTATATTTTTACTTGGACTTAAAAAAAAGTCAAGCTTAACTCAGATCTTCTATAAACCAAGACTAAATATTAAGAGAACAATAAGGCTTTATTAACAGAATTTTCAGCAGGAAAGTTTAGAATGGCCAACATCCCAAATGCACAGCAATGATTTCTCACTGCAGTTTGGGCTCTCTCATCTGAGCTGATACTTATATTTATTTGCATTCTTTTTTTTTCTTATTGTAACTTTCTGGCATGCAAGTTGAGAAAAAAAATAACAACCGAACCACATACTGCTGCCACCAGAAATTCCCCGCTGAGTTCTGAAAGAGCTGGTTTTATATGCAAATTAAATATGTTAATGAAATGCATTCTCCCTATCTAGGATTTGTTTTTAAATTACATTATTTTAAAAGTAGGACTCTTGAGGTAGGCACTTTGATTGAACAGGAAGAAACAGATGTTTTGCTTATTACAGACATAGAAGAAGGACTAGATTAACGAATACCAAAAGAGTACAAGAGTTTAATGCATAATGAACAACTTAGATAACAGCTGGCTGAGTTATGCCTTCAAGAAAACTATAGTGGCAAACCTGTCAAATTTTTCTACAGTTAATCTTGTGCGATCAAATATTCCTATAAAGGTACTGACCCACGCAGGGGCTACTAACGAGTGCTAGATTATACAGTCTGCTGATGCACACAGGCAAAATTCATCTGAAGTCAACAGCATAACATCTGCTACATCAGAACAGAACCTCATCATAATTCTGATTTATAACTGTAGATCAGTTTAAGAATAAAACAGGGATATTATAGTATCTGCACTCCATGAAGCACTGAAGCCATCTAGGGCTATGTGGCTGCAAACTGGTCATTAGTTCCTACTGTTGTAGTAAACATTTTATATTGTAATTTCTTGTAATTTCTTAGAAGATGAAACCCTTAATATTCAGGATGGGGAGATTGCAGAGCAGAACAGTGAGCAGCCACGTGAACAAACCTGAGAGGTGCTGGAAACAAGGAGGCTTTACTGGGTATTCAGCAGCGAGTGTGTGGATTCCCCGTAATCCAGGAAAACCACAAATCCAGTCAAACTTTCTGTGCCGATGGCACAATCCATCCTATCTGAGGGTGAATGCAGAGAGGGAGAGGTTGGTTTATCACTGCTTTTATTGCAGCCTGCCAGCCCCATGTTTCATCTAAGGATGGTGGTGTACTTGCTATTCCTGCCTAATCCCTTCCTAATTCAGTACAATTTTGCACCAGTATTTTTGACTATGAGAAAACAAGCCAACTGTATTTTGTTTGAAACATTCAGCTGTGTTCAAATATACAGCAATATGTGCCATTAATATTCAAATGGAAAAAGAAAAAATAATCACCAGGATGTAATTACAAGAGCTGTGTTTTTCTAATTGTGTTTAGCTAATTGTATTTTTAAACTGGAAAGACAAAATCACAGCTCTTCCTATGCTAATATTTTACAAAATTTATGCAATATGCTGTATTTATAATCTGTTTTAGGACTTATGATTCAGAAAAGTCATTTTCATTTTCAGTTTTAACAATTTTTTCAGCTATCCAGATGAACAGTAAGCTAAGACTGTAGCAAATGCAGCCCTTGAAGGGATTTTAATGATGGAAAACCCTGTTCTCTCCAATAAAACCAAAACTGTTAGGAAAAATTTCATCCTCAAATTTAAGCTCAGGAGTTGGAAACATGCCAAAATTTTGCCCATTGGTGATACTTTATTTATACTAAGTTTTCCTTGCAAGTTAATGCCAGAAGAAAGAGATGAACATTTAGCTTTAAATACATCTCTAGCCTTGTATATACAGGATGTATTCAGAAAAAAAAACCCAAAAGGAAAAAACTAAACCCCCCCAAAACTAGGTAATTTTCCTCTTTCCATAGTTAATACTGTTGTGCAGTAAACTGAAAATACAGCAAATACATACAGCTACAGTCCTTCAGACTCTTTAGAACACTCAAACCTATTCTTGTAAGACTACTGGTGATTTCAATGAAATGGACCATAAACCTGGCAAATAATGGTCAAACTCATAATGACTTTTTTATTTTTTTTTACTGAAAAATAATAAAACCAGATGAAAGACTGTGCTTGAATGACAGAAAAGATAATGTTTTGCAAATTCTATGCTTAAGAGTCTTGCAGAATCTCATGCAACTGCTGAAACAGTTTCAGCTTTTTAAGCACAGGCTTTTTCCTCTCACTGCTCTTCTTCTCACAGTCTTTATACTCAGGAAAAAAATGTATTATTATTGTGCCTTAAATATGAAAACACATACACCTGGAAACTGAAATCTATATGTGTTCAGCATGCTGAAAGGATGCTGTTTTTAATGAACAAGTACACCTTTTTTCACTACCCTCTTCCTCTATTGCAGTCCATATCACGTCAGAAAATGTTGCCTCCAATAATGCAGTCTGGTGCCCTGGAATTGCAGTGGGTTTTGTACATGCTGAGTGGTAATAATCTCCATGAATGGCTCCAGGATTAATCTTGTCTAAGAAATAAACCATGGCTGCACATCAATTATTTAGCACAACTGTTCCTAGCTTCCTCAAAACCCTTTCCAAATCAGCATCTAGCTTTACCTGATTTTTAAATGTCAACACTTACAATTACTATACAGCACTGTCCCATATCCAGATAATGTATCATCATCTTTTAGACCTCAAAACAGCTACTTGCATCTAAGAGTACATAGAACATAATCAACTTACTTTCCTTACTTAAAACCACAAGCATGCAAGATCTGATCTATTCTTAGATTTCAAATAATGGCAATCATCATTACTGAAACCGGTTAATTTAACTACTCTTTATCCTACATACTTTCTTATACTTTTCATATAAGAAACCTTCAGATTTTTCCTAGAAAATGATTTATATTTCTTTTTCTTCTTTCTGTCTTGTAAAATAAACCATCTTAGAAACAGCATTATACTCATAAAGCTGCGACTTCATTTTATAGTTTTTACAGTCACCTGCCAGATACCATTCTTGACTGAATTATGATTATTTTTATATACTCAGCATATTAATATTTTGATTTACTACTTTTCATCTTATGAAACATAAATGTACTTGTTTTATGACTATTATTCTGTCACATTTATTCATATTAGATGTATTTCATTAGCTTTTGGGAGGGGGCTTTCTGAATTTAAAGCCTTTCTGTATGACAACATTTATACTATTTACTGTCTATTTATTATTTAGATGGCTAAAGTTCGAAAATAGAACAGGTCACCTACTTTACTTAGTCTTATCTTTGGACTTACCAAGTTCAGGTACCTACAAAACCATGACAGAGATAGCGTCTATTCTTTGCACATTAATGCTGGACAAATACTACATAAAAATAACTAGGTATTCCAGATGGGGGACGAAAGCAAATCTAACATTTTATTTCATAACACTGACATGTTTAGTGAGAAGGAGCACAGACCAATTTTTATTTCCTTAGATTTTTTCACAGATGCCCAACTGAACACTTTCGCTTTGTCTTAAACAGAATATTTGATGACAAACAAAACAGAAGTTGGTGTGGAGGGTTATGTTGGTAAGAAAAAGCAGGTACAAAAAGAAGAAAAAACCTCCATGGGATTAAAGGTATATTGGCATTTTCTGACCAACAGCAAAAATCAAATGTAACTTTGTTCTGATATTGAAATGCCTGAGACAAGCTTCCTAGCCATGGCTCCGAACCAACAAGAATACATGAAAACATGCTTTAGTAGGAGATCACTCAAGGGTATAAAAGCTGTGAACATCTTGGAGTACTTGGCCAAATTGAGACCGAAATATGTCTCTGACATCCCAACAGTTCTTTCTATGCACATTTTCTTGCAGTCATCAATGCATGACTGAGAGCTTGAAGCATATGATGGGGGAAGAAGTAATTGAAGCTTTATCACCATACTTGTGGTACACTAAAATAGCTTTATGTTGTTTATTTGGCAATACTTTTAAATCAGCACCTGTAACACTTTCATTATGTTCCTGTGTAGAAGCTATACAAAGCTCTAGGCACAAGATTTGCTGAAAGGAAATTTACATAGCAGTCCTTTTCATGTCTTAATCCTATTATACAGAAAACCTTTTTATCATTTTATCTTCATTGTACATATGCCTCACATAATAAATAAAACATTGCATTTTTTCTTCCAAACACAGTATAGGACTTTTTACAAGGAGCTGGCTGCCTTACAAGAACCCCTACCTCTGTCAGAGGCATGAACAAAACCAAACCCACCATTCCCCACCAGAAAAAAAGCACTCAGTGTGGACATAATCTAGCAAATACTGCTGACCAATCAGTGGGTGTTTCTTCATGATCTATTTTTCACTGAACTCAATCATTTACTCCTTAAATCATTTACTCTTTATACCTGGAATATTCCACTTCTAGAACCAAACAGTGCTGTATCTGAAGGCTGTGGTTAAGATCCTCATTAGTAACACCTTGAGGCTGGATTTAACATTGCTTTAGACCAGTTCTGCAGCCACAAGCAAAAGCTGTGAACTCCCCACAGTAGAAGACAGTTTTGTGCATGAACCAGACACCAATAAAGCTGGAGGTAGAGGTTTACATGTAAACTACATTTAGTTTTTAGTTTTAGTTGGTATCGGTCTCAATACCTGAGGACTGTATTTGCCTTGGATGAAACCACATCCAAAGAATCTCCAGTCTCAAGTGTGCAAATAACATTGCATGGATTTTCATAGCTCAGCATAAACTGTACTCTGCAGATCCACTCTTACCACGCTACATTGCTCGCTACTGCAGACACAAATCTAAAATGCTGAAAGCATTTGCTGAGGACATTGGGATCTTGATCCGAAAACAGCCTGTTCTCTTCTACTGAAAGCCTTAAGGAAGAATCAATAAAACATCACACTGCCATAACGCTCTGTGGGGTATTAGACCTCCTGCAAGTGAGATGTTCAAGTGGCATCTCCCTGCCCCTAGAAGAGTAATTTTGCCCCAGTCTTTGAATGTGTTTGCTGGTACAGATTAATTCTGCATTAGTGGTAAGTAGGTGTATGTTTTCAAAGCCAGAAAGCCAACAGAAAAAAAATAAAGTTCTTAGTGAACCAGAGTAAAGTCGTAATATAATGATCCATACAAATTATTCACTTTATTAACTAAAAATATTTCAGTACCTTCTATTTTCTTTGTTAACAATACAGTGGCAGGTATACATAAAATATAGTCTGTCTCAAAGGGAACCACAGTAAAAATACTTGGACCTTAAACAGTGGTTTTCTAAGAAAACCTTAAAAACATAATTAAGATTGCAGGACTGCTTTGCATTTTCCTGAATATTGCCTTTTACAGACTGCTGTTTGACAATGCAAGTTATACCTCCAAATCAAGAAAGCATGTACTCTGACTCCACCCATGAACTCTGATCCTAGGTTTCAAAAGCGTATTTCATGCATTCATTTAGGAGGAAGTATCTAATGAAAGCAGCCTTTCATCATAAAAGAAGTTCTAAGAAGAAACCTGAAAATTACTCCAGCCCCTGTTTCCTAGTCAGTTCAATATGACAGCATTTTCTCTCATCTGCACCTTTCACTATGGGTTGTCAAAGAGGAATAGCGTAGTTTAAAGTGACTAAACCTAATACCTTTGAAAAGGTATCAAACTATCTATTCTTCAAATATGCATTGGCTTATTTTGCTGCTCCTTTCCATGAATTTCAGTAAAGTTCCCCACATTCCTAGAAAATGAGGAACGGCTCCAGCTCACACCTGATGAAAGAGGAAAGGCTGCTCTTTCAAATACAGCCGCACTGCAGTGGGATCAGAGCTAAGCACTGCTTCAGTGCTGGGTGCCAGAAGCACTGCCTTTGAACTACAGACTGAATCCACCGCTTGTAACAGAGGAGAGCCAGGGATAGAACAGTCCTGTCAATACAACTGGTAAGACACTGTGAGAGCTGGCATGGGAGAAACAGGCAGATCACTGTTGTGTACCTCACATGTGCACCACAGCTGTTTCTCCTAGTTAGTAACACACGAATTAAGGGATCTGAAGTTGTGGTATTATCAATACCACTTTAAAACCATGTGCCTCAAAAATAAAATATTTTCTAAAGATCCACACATCCATGTCTTTGTCCTTAAGCTACAGGAGTTCAGCTGGGGTTAAAGCCACTGGAGAGGTAACTGCAACAGTGTCCAAAGTAAAATGCCTCTGCTGAAGTCCTGACCCTATGGGCATACATATCGGCTGAGGATTTAGGCTAGCATCTGGAAAAACTCTGATTTTTCAAGGAGCCAGCTTATACGAGCTTCAGTATCTTTCACACCTACCAGGCTGTGATAATCAGAAACATTATAATGGAGAGGCAATAGCTTTTCCCCAGTTACAGTTGCTACTGGGTTTCATTATAAAAGAATTTGCTCTCAACTCAACTTACATATATCGTACCCACTCATAATTACTGAGTCTGTACTGACAATGGGGGAATCAACCTGCATTAAATTAATACCTCCTGAACTCAAAGTGCATTTGTTTAACTGAACTGTCCATTCTTTTCCTTTGCAACTTTGACCTTTGGTCACTATTTGCCTCCCCCTATGGATGAGTAGAAAAACTGTATTTTTATAATCCCTTGCAAATTCTATTCACAGTACAATCCAGTTTAAAACCTCACTTTATGGAAAACTGCATGATGGTAGTAAAGCATTTTAAAACAAGCATAGCAAGGAAGATTATAAATACTGCATTCTCTATCTTATATACAAAATTGCCCTCTTCTTACCTGTCAAGTGCCTTTTGTCCCTTTGTGGCCATCACAACTGACTGAAAGTATTATCCTTGAATCACTGATTTCTAATGCTCATCTCAACATAATCATTGCTAAAATCCAAGGCAACATATTAACATAGCCTCTTATGCTATAAAAAAGTATATACACAGCAGCTATTTTGAAGAAGGCTTTCTATAAATATACATAAAGCATAACCTATGGCATTTAAGATAATTTTCTGCTTTGGATTTGAATGTACACTTACAAAGATACATTTTTCAGAAATATAAAGACTTTGAAAAATGATCAGAGCTAATATGTAGCAACACTACTTACCATGTTTTAAAGGTTTAAGAATGATGTGACTCTGAGTTAGGCAGTAAATATGCCAGGTACACCTTTTCCTTAAACTGGACACACCAGAAGGACCACCAATCTCAATATGCTGAATCTGTCCCATTATGTTCTATTTGTACCTAAATTAAATCAGGGACACTTTGTAGAACAGAGAGACTGAGATTCACTAGTGAGAAAGAAATGTATCTACTACCATTATGACATAAGAAAGTATCCCTTTTAAGATCAAGCCTTATTGGTTTGTAGTTTAGACATGGAATGTAACTAATGTATTTTTTAAAATAGTATTTCTTCATAAATTAAAAACATAGTACTTGATACATAGCATCTAATAAAACAAAAATACTCCTGAACAGTTACCTGTGATATGGTAGGGTCCAATCAGTAATTGGTAATTGTCTGTGATTGCACAATATACTGAAAAGATATCCAACAGCTTTACATGTGCAATAACCCTTACAGTTAATGGAAGTTGCATGTGTATATACATGTGTATTTAAAGGAAGAATGTGGCTCAGGTTTGCAAGGTCTCCAGAGGTAACTTCATCTTGGAGGTTATAACTGAACCTTGACTTTACAAGAAACTGGAATCACCACCACTGAAGGCAGTAATTATGCCACAGCCCCTGTTAAAAAAAATCTGCCTTGTAATGCAGCCCCATTCTTGGATCTCCATTGATCATTGATCTGCATTTACTGTGAGGGTGGTCAGGCACTGCAACAGGCTGCCCAAGGAAGTTGTGAATGCTCCAGCCAAGGAGCATTCAAAGCCAGGCTGGACAGAGTCTTGGGTGACATGGTCTAGTGTGTGATGTCCCTGCCCATGGCAGGGGGTTGGAACTAGATGATCTTAAGATCCTTTCCGCCCTTACCTATTCTATGATTCTATGAGCTATGATTCTATGCTGTGTCAGTAGAAGGACGAGCAGTTAGTAGAGCAGGTATTGTTAATTATGTATTTTTACAGAAGACACTCAAGCTAAAGGGTCAAACTCAAGTGTGAAGGTTCTTCATAGATAGTAAGTTTGGTTTTGGTTCTATTGCCTTCAGATGTTTTGTTAGGGGTAGTAATGGTAGATTCTAATAGTTCAACAGGTTATTTTAAAGTGGAGTACTAATACCAATTTCAAATGTTTTTTAAGCTCTTTCCAAACTACACAGCTGTACTAACTACTTGATTATTGCTTTTTACGTCACAAATACCTTTTTTTTTCCCTCTTTATCCTAGTAGGCAAGGAAAGGAATAAAGTATAGCACGAAAAAAAAAGGTCAGAAATTTTGTTAAATCTGGCAAAGTTTAGGATATTCACAGTTTAGTTTAAATGTTTATCAGTAATCATCATCTGATACTTAAGAATAAAGTGCTTCAGGAACTGTCAGTAACTGAGATGTCTTTTCCAAATATTTTTGTTGTTGTTGTTCACTAACCTTTTAATAATTTCATTGTTTTTTACATCACAAGTGAGAGCACAATGGAAAATAGGTTAAAATCTGGTGGATTTTTTTTCTCCTCCCCTTTCTGGCAGCTTTTATTAAAAATTATTAATGCAAATACAGAGTTTTTAGGGTCAGAAATTTTATTTGCAGTCCTCACTGTAAAATTTCTTTTTTTATAAGAACTTTGACTGCATTGCTATCATAATTTTTCATTGCAGATTTTCTGTTGCATTTCATGCGTTAGGTGGTCTGTCATATGTGTAATTAGTAATTATATGTTCCACAGTCAATAAATCATGGAAACACATTATCTTTGCATCATGCTTTCCTCGGGTTAACTGCATTCTGATGCATAGTAGAGGCTGTCACAAGCATTTTATGAAGATAAATCACTGAACTACGCAACTCATAAACTGAATTGTAATAAATCATACAGTTCACTATTGTTAGAGGCCTTGTGACACTGTCAGTGAAACATGGCTGAGCACAACTTTTTGACTGTAGCAGAAATACATGCTGCTACTGACAACTGTACCCACACTGGTGACCTGGAGACTGGGGAGGGACTGTTGGGACCAAATCATTTTAGAAAGCCTATTCTCATTCAGAACATCAATAATTTCATTTAGCTATTAGGGATCTGCTGACAAACCCCTCTTCTCCATGAAAACACCAACAAAAAGAACAAAACCTATTTCTTTTTAAGGCCTTATAGAGTGCATACATACCTTACAGAAAAGTTACTACAGCTATTTGCTCTGCTGTCATTCTGGAGATGCCAGAATGACAAGAAATGCCTCTGTTTGTGAAATGATGCAGCTTTTGAAAAATAGCATAGTACAGAATTGTCATTGGGTGTTCTAGTGACAAGGGAAAAAAACAAACAACCCAAACTTAAATTATGTTCTAAAATGAGGTTACTTTTTAATAGAACTACCGCACGAAAGTCGCTAAAAATTAGTACATCAAGTAACATGGGTATTAAATTCATTCTGTTGAAGACTCTGTTTTTTAGGATTCTAGACAATGTTACATACATTTATCTTCTGAACTACTGAAAAACCAAACGTAGTTTTGTGGCATAAATTGATGCTTACTGAGGATGTTATACACTCAAAACCCTACCTATTTACTTTTTCCTAAATACAACTGCCTGTTTCACTTGTATTTCGGTTCTGAAGCTGGTTTGTGCCAGTGATGAACGTTATAAAACAGCAACGGCTTTGACAATTGTCCTAGAAGTCTACAGTAAATAAATAAACACTAAGTAAATAAACATATTTACCATAGCAAATCTGTTGTTTCATGCATGACTTGCCTTCATTATCACAGAGACCATCTGGAAATGGATTTTTAAATAAAACTTTGCTGAAAATCTGGTGCTATAACTAATGCTGTTTTACTTTTAGTTTGATGAAAAAACATAATAAAGTCACATCTGAGATTCCAGATCATGTTAAATGCAAATCAAATTTCATATTGATTGTTCCTTATCCCTTCCTGGCAGGAGGACTGATAGAAGTCAGAAAATTCAAAAGATACTTTTACCAAAACAATTTGTCTATATGTTGCTTTTTAAGTAATTCAGTGCAAAATAACATAGCCAGTTCACAGAAATTTTCCAATCTACTTTGCTTGGGACTGGGTTAAGCAATGCAGAAAATAAGGGCAGCTTCGTAAACTTTCTTGTTGTGTATTTGCCAGGTTCTTTTTAGACTACTAGGACATGTCAAACTGGTAATTAAATGTTGACTTATTACAGAAGGCTAGGAATTATTGTTACTCACTTGCTAAGGGCTTACAATTTTCTTAGTGCCATAGAAAACCAGGAAACACACAACGTCCTTAGTATTTGCTTTCATTCTTTTAAGACATGGCAACAGGAAAGCCATTTCAGCTTCACATACTAATGTTAGGCTTATGCTTTGGATCAAGCTCAGTCACCCTTCATGCAGTTTAGGTCCTTGTAATGTTACATTTCTTACAGTTCTTACTGTTACTATGCTGTAGGAATCTCCAGTTCATTCAAAGAAAAAGTACTTCTAAGCAAGAAGGAGGAACTTTCTCCAGGTTTCCATAGAAATGTCAGGATTGGGGGGAAGTTGCTCCTGCTGAATTAATGAGGTTGGTTATGATAAAGCTGTTTAGGTCTAACACTGAGAAAGCACAATGATGCTTGCATTTTGATAGAAAATCTGGAAGTTGACTGAGATAAGAAGTAAAAAGAATTTAATTTGGGTAACAGTTTGAATTCTGATGCTCTACTTTTTCAACTGCAGTTATAGGGGATGAGCATATTCATTGTTAGTTGTGCTGACAGCAAATTAAACATCCTGAGCCATTAAACTTCTAAGTCAAAAGAATCTGCAGTTCCTTAATGTGAACAGGGGAGGTAATCTCCTGACAGGCAGATTGCAGGCCTCGATTCAACTTCAAACCTTTCCTCCCTTGTGAGTTTTCGAATCCAAAATGAAAGATTTGGCCTCTGAGTTAAAAACCAAGAACCCATGATAACAGCATGAGTGATAGTTTGTTTATAAACAATGCAACACTACTTGGCCTCTGTCATACCAATTTTTAATAGGCTGAGTATCACATAACAATGTTGGAAGAATTCTGGGTTTTCTTTCTCATATCTGGAATGGTTTTGCACCTGTGTATCTAGCATGTCAGTACGAATATTCCAGCACAGGACAGGTATTTGGAATTACACTGAAAAATTAACATGATGGACAAGACCAATTCACGCTAATGTGTGGCAGTCTGTATCTGAACATTTAGAATGGTTGCGAACACAATGCAAATACTGGATAGCTGTGCAGGATATATATGCATCTACAGGGAAAGTTGGGGAATATGAAGTATATAAAATAGAAAAATGTTCTGTAGGCCTACTGTTTGCAGGAAAGCATGTTAGTGTTTTTCATTATGATCACAAATAAATTTGGGAATTTATAATGCAAAAAACAGAGGTAAGTCAGTCATCTGGAAATCTTTGGTTTAGATAATCCTGAAATGAGAGGACTACAGACATTAATGCTGGGTCGAAATAAGTGTACCTTAAGTAGTAAAAAGAACTTTTTTTTTTCACTTTAAATACAGCACTATGACACAAGAGTATATAAACATAGCAGGAATTATTGGATGTGGCAGTGAGGAAGTAATCTGCAGAGTGTATTTTTAACACACAGCCCACTAAAGTCCATACAAGGTTTCTAGTGACTAGGGCCTAGGCCGATGCTCAAGATGCAACACATATACAGTTCAACGAATTTACTCTATCTTTCAGCAGAGGTTAAGTCACCTTGTAGGTCTACAGCCTGTTCCAATGTTAACTGTCATCAGAAACATGTTGAAACCACATCTCCAGTGAGATATGTTCCTTATCTGTAACTGAAGTATGATAAACACCTACAGCAGCACTCCTTAAGAACTTCCCAGCTGGCTTATGCCCATGAGTTAGCTTTCATGCCATTGGTATTTGTTTTATTTAATGACTTTTCCTATCACAAATCCATTGAAATTGTGCAAAGGGATTTAGCAGACAATGTATCAAACTTCATCGAGATATTCCGGTTAAAGTGTGAGGTATTCAAAGGATGCAATATTATGACACTAAGCATAAAGCATATTAAAATGAGTCATCATGGGCAATAGGTTCATATGATATCACACATATGATCCATGGAAAATTTGAGACAGTGAAATCCTAGATCAATACCAGTGCAGAGATAAGGGCAGCCATATAATCTATACAATGGTCTGTTTCTCAAATTACATTCTCAAAAATATGTCAATTATGGAAAGGGTACGAGATAGCACTTTCATTATATTTTCTCTATTGTATTCTCTGCTGATCAGACAGTGGGCCAAGAGGCTGTACTCATTGTTCCTTGCCTCCTGTCCACAGGTGTAGGTGTCCAGATGTGCCACTGGGCTGACGGGGACAGTGACTGACAGCAGCAGTAAAACCAGGCTGTTAAGATCCCTGAGGCCTGAAGATGAAAGGAACAGGCCATGGAAATGCAGGGAGTGGAAGAGCAGGAGTAAACTGGTAGGCATATGTAACTTGCACTAACGCTGGCTCTGCAGATTTGGGGACAACCTTTCCTGCCCCTCTCTTCCAAACGTGTACATAATATGCTCTGCAGGTGTAGCTCACATGGTAACTTGTTTAGATATGAACATCTGCATTTTCAGAGGGAGGAAAATACACCAAGCCTTTGTCACAGACCATTTTAAAATGAGAACTTGCTGCTTGTAAGAAACATAAGTTCAGGATTTAAACCAGGAGATAAGGACAGGAGCAGTAATTTGTTGATGATAAATGTTTTAATAAACAAGTTCTAGTTATAACTACAGCTCTCCCCTGCCACTTTGCTACAAAATAATGATACTTAAGAAGCATAACAATCAAAACCTGTCAACTCCCCTTGCTTCTTTTTGCTCATATAACAGGGTTTAAAAATTGTCTTAATTAAAACACACTGGTTCTTTCTTTAGAAACTGAACTGTGCAATGCAAGAATATGCAGGCAAACATCCACTTAGAGCAGAGAGATGTATCTCAGTTATAGCCCATGTTACAACACTCCTAGTCCATACCAGCTATAAGTAAAACACAGAGAATCCTCAATTTAGCAAGCTTAGTGTTGCAAATGCCTACAGCACCTTCTGCCTTTATATAATTGTGCCTTCCTCTGTTTCTGTAGAGCATGTTTGTAGAAAAGTGTATGTTCAGATTTAGGAAGAAATGATGAAATGATCTTCTTCAATCCTGTGTTCATTTAGGAGCCAAGTCTAAGAGGACACTGTCTGCCAAAAAAAAAAGCAACCCCGACTTACTTACATTCTTTTAGCTGCAGAGCATTTGTAGAAATCAAGCAAAGTCACGTTGCTTAAACAGATATTATCCAGCTCTGCATACACTACCTTCTGTGCTCTCAATTTTCATCTGTCTTCATCTATTTCATGTCTTTTGTTCTCATCTGCTGTCAAGTTATGACAAAAATTACCATATTTAAATTACTGGCAGTTTGTTTTTTCTCCTCTGCTGTGATTAAGAAAATGGGATTTCTCAAGAATTTAAATTGCTGCATTCTTTACACTTTCCAGTTCTCCTTTCTTTACCAAAACACTGGTTCATAGCACAAAGCATAAATACAAATTAGCTGCAGGGAGTCATGGTGTTTTAATCTGGCTAGGATAATCTGGGAAATTTTAAATGAAGATCACAATTGTTGTTCCTTATTCCAAGTAATTAACAGTTGACGAGTATGACCTGACTGCTGGAGAGACTTACAAATCTCCTAACCCTCTAGAGTTCAGCTGTGGAGGAGTGACAATTATCGTGAAGGTCCCTCTCCTAATTTGGCTAGACCTGAGCATGTATTAGCCTTACAGCATGTTACAAAAGTATCCAACCTGCCATTTCAGTAGCAACTCCTGGTAAATTCTGTAGAATTAATTCATTCAATTAAACAGACAAAGTGAATAAAAGACGATGGATAGAAAAAGAGTATGCGTGTACAAGAGCTTTCATTAAACTGAAATGAATGGAAAGGCAAAGTTCTCATACCAAATCATAGAGTACCGCTTTTTCCCCCACCTTACATTCACCCCTCCTTAAGCCCTGTCCAGGCGACAGTTAAGACCAGTATTTTATCTTTTCTCTAGTATAACACTTGACTCATTTGAGAAATTTGAGTTAAGCTTTAGTGTTTCCGGAAAAACACAGTCCTACTCCAAAAAACAATCAAATCCTAACCCCCTCTCCAATCAGATCAAAATGAGAAAGTAAGATTTCCAGTACTGTCACTGAGATATATATAGAGAAAGAGACAAAAAAAGGAAACATGACACTTTGTCATTGGTTCCTGTACAATACCATGTGATATATCACATAGAACTTGGACACTTTTGCAGTCAACTGACAAACTTACTTCCAAAGCCAGAATTTTTGACAATTCCGTTGCACAAACACAGATGTTTGAACATCAGCTGTTACATAAGTGAAATTGCTTTTAATAAAATGAAAGCAAAGTTGTGTATTTCAGCTGTAAATGGAACTCAGTGGAATAAAGTGCTACTTGTAAAAAATACTGTTAAGTTTCAGACACCATCTCAATCAGAAATCTAAAGCAGGATGAGGGCTTCTTTAAAATTCTTTTCAGAAGGTTGTATGCAGAATTTTTCCTTTTTACATCCAATGCATCATACACAAAGCTTGTTCTTCACACTAATTTGCCTTTGCTTTTCAATATTATTGTAGGGCCCACCTATCCCAGACAAAATCAGTCCTTTTTTATTTTTCTATGTCTTATAGCACCTATAAATAACAAATTGTAACTGGGGCCTCAACAAGTTCTTAATACAGACAGACAAGACAAAAATAAAGAAGAGGAAGAATGAAATGTTATTCCTGTGTTACAAAGGGCTGCAGCACATGATTAAATAATTTGCTTAGAGTTGCACAGAAAAGTAGGAATTAAAGCAAAGTCAATTTAATACCACTGTCACAAGACTATTTACTTTCCTAATTATTTTCTTTTTCCTTCCTTAATGCTCAAAAGTCTTACAGAAGTGGTATTATAAATATTTAAACTATTTTTATAAACAAAGCAAATTTCTTACTAGCAAGTTACTTTAAGCTTGTGATTTACCTTTCTAAACTAAGCCAATAACTTAATGGATTTTTCTGTAATTTTGCAATTAAATACATATTTTCACTATATATGGAATGAAGATTATTAGTTAGCAAGTAAAAGAAAAGTGAGAGTTTTATGTGGCTGTCTTTTTTTCAAACTTATAATGAAACTCATGTTCCATGATCATGAAATATATCATACGTATAGCAGCCAAAGAGCAAATGACATTTCATAACAATGGAAAGTTTTAAATAAGGATTTAGATGACTGAACCATCTGGTATCCTGGGTAGAAATTTGTTCCTCCAGGTGACTGTCAAAAACAAAACAAAACAAATTGAAAGAGCCAAAACCACAGTAAAGAAATTAGGGACGCTTTGCAATGACCACAGCTTCTCTAGTAACACCAATGATGCAACAAAATCCTAGTCTTCCAGTCTCCCAGGTACATGCTACAGCACAGCGCAACACCACACCTTGCATCTTCAGCCTCCACAAACTGTTAGTTGAGATCTAACAGCCACTGAGGTTCTTTTACAGTTCTGTTTCAGACACTCAGCAATTTTCAGGCTTATACTGTGTCTCTGAGACTCAGCCCCAGCCTGTCCGCAGTATATATACAGCAACTGAGATACGTGAAAATTCTTCACGGTGAGTGAGGGTGCTGAGGCGCTGGCACAGGTTGCCCAGAGAAGCTGTGGCTGCCCCACCCCTGGCAGAGTTCAAGGCCAGGTTGGACTGGCCTTGGAGCAACCTGCTCTAGTGGAAGATGTCCCTCCAGTGTCCCTGGAACTAAACGATCTTAAGATCGTTTCCAACCCAAACCATTCTGATTCTATGATTATTCCTGCTTCTGCATCCTGAATAAGTTATTCTATATAGTTTAACGGCTGGCTGCCTCTTCTGATTAATGCAATATAAAAGTAGTGAAGCCTTCAAATTATAAAGACTTTGGAGGTGAGGATATACACAAATTCTGTAAGACTTGCAACCAGGAACTCAAAGAGCTGTTTCTAAGCAGCTTTCTTGAAGCGGTGGCCATGAAAGGGCCTGGTAGTTCTGCAGGTACAGTCCTAGTGAATGTATAGAAAGCATAATTAAAAAGTTGCTGCATCAGCAAAAAACCAAAGGGAAGATTGAAACTGAAATGTAAAACTAGAGCAAGTTCTTTCTTGCCTGCCTTCTTGGGGTGAAAACTTTTGTGTATATCACCATTAGTGAAGGAATAATATATTCCTACACTGAGCTGGAAACATCTGAAACCTGTATTATTTGTGCCTTTTTAAAAGCAGGTAAATGAACAGATTAGCTCTACACATTGCCAAAGCTTTACCATTTGCCAGGGTTATGGCAATTAGAACCAGGATGAAACTGCAGGCTGAAGCATTTAACTAGGGAAGATCAAAATAAAATAATTTAAATTACAAAGGAACTCAAACACGGTTCATGCATCTTTGACTGAAATTGTTATTTATCTGTATCCTGAATGAGCAAATATAAATAAAAGTGCCAAAAAGAAAAAATAGTAGCTGACTGCAGACAAGTGATATCAACTATTGGTAACCTCCAGTTTACAGGCTATGGATTGGAAACTCGCCATAAAGCATTTAAAACTGAAAAGAAAACTTAGAACAGGAACTGAAGCACTGGCTTCTCGTATATGAGAAGAATGCTATAATTTCTAAGTTATAG
>WYDI02009760.1:25953-43509 GCA_009867235.2 Psittacus erithacus
GAAAAGAAAACTTAGAACAGGAACTGAAGCACTGGCTTCTCGTATATGAGAAGAATGCTATAATTTCTAAGTTATAGCGAGCAATGGAGTTCTTTGTCATGTAATGAAAATATTATACTTTCTTTACAGACTCTATGTCCCCAACTTTAAATTTATTCTCCTTATTAACCGAATCCATAAAGACTGGTTCTTCACTCCAGCCATTTCAAACCTGGACTTGTCTTTGAGTCTACTGCATGCTGCTTGTTTTCATAAAAAATCAGATTTTCATAGAAATCTAGATTCTGACAAGGACTTTGGCCATTTTGCATGAACTGGAGTCCTCCCACCCTCACTTTAACCAGTATTTACCCAAGGTCACCCAGGAGGCTATAAAGTGGAAGTCCATTATCTGAAGAGCATTTTTCTTCTCTGCCAAGTATGAGATTCTAAGTTATATATCCCTATACATTAAAATACTGTATTAGACATATTGCTTTCAAGACCTTTGAAATCTTAAGCATTTCACAAACATTAAGGAATTTATTTTCGTTAGCAGTTTAGTGACAGTCTTATTCTGCCCTTCTTAAGCTACATATTTATATACAACTGAGCTTGTGGTTAGATGCCAGACATTCTGTCTGAACAGCTTCTAACTTCTCCAACTCAGGCTGTTTATGGGCGGTTAGACAGCTCAGCAGGAATCCTCCAGCCAAGGCATTTATCCATCTTTTCCATCAGTTTCAAAGACAGCAGGGAAACTCATGGGCAGGGGAGAAAAGTAGCTTGCTAAAATAATACCAGAAGTCTGAGAGATTTAAACCTATTACTCTCAGTTCTGAGGGGTACCGTAACTATTGACACAGACTGCTTCTGTATTCAGTGGGCAGAAACATAAATTTTCCTGTGCAAAAAACATATTATGTTAATATTGTGCCTATGGTGGATATATTACAATGACCGTATTTTTAGAAGATGATCAGTATTATGAAAAATTAAAAAGGATGCAAGATCCCATGAATCTCCTGATCTTCTGCCCTTCTCTTGTAACAATCTCAAGTGAATCCAGAATAAGCGGCTACTTCAGTTCTTAAAGTGTACATCAACTATCAAGTAATTAACCTTAAAAATGTACTGAATACATTATTAGTTCCATTTACACTGTTACAGATAAACACAATGCTCTGAAAGTTCCCATCCCATGACCTTGCAAATCTCCCAGGGTAGCTGTAAAAAAGACCAGTTGCAGGGGTCATTTAAAATGAAATTTAACAAAGCTCAGAAAAATACACTACAGGGAACAATGCTGCCATAAACAGGGAGTTTAGCTAACTGCAAATTAACAGACATTTTACATCTCAAGTTTGTAGGGTTTTATGAAAACATGCCATTTAATATCTTTTTAAGTCCTCTATCCTGTATATTAATGTATCTTTTTCATTAGAATTCTCAGCCCTTCAGAAAAGAACCCCAAATCCAAAGCTTTTGTCTTAAAACAACCGCCTTAAAATACTGGTTTATAATAACAACTAAAGTAATTTTGAAATGAGAAGTAATAACGGAATCAGTTAAGCTGGTTTAAGATGAGAGAAATCAGGGAACAGGCCGATACCCATTGCTGTGGGGATCAAACAACTTCCAAAATTATCCAAGGAATCTAGGAAAACCAGGAACAGCTCCCTTTTTTTGTGGATTGCCTTCTTTTGCAATCCCCTCATGTTGCTAAAACATTGCACCAGATATTTATCCATCTTCACATGGCTTTCTACGGCTGATGCCTTAAACTGGCAGACTGAAACACTAGCAGCTCTAAACTAATTGCTTTACTAACTGCTACCTTACGCACCTTTCCTGTTATTTAAACTGCATCTTAGCTTTACTCTTGCATTTTTTCTGTAATTACTCTCAAAGAGATTATATGCTGTCACCATAATCCTGAAGCATATGTAGACAGCAATGCAAGTAGAACATGGGTAGGATTTATTCCTGCAGGTGAAAAAAGTCGAGCTTTCCTGACCCTTCAGTGTCACCTTCTTGGTGCTATGGGACCACAAACACCACAACCCAAGTTAAATCTGAAATTTGCAGCCCATCCAAGTCTTCTTTGTAGTAATAAGTGCTAATGCTGGTTGGTGGCAACCAAACTGCGGGCAAAAGAGAGTTCAGTACATAGTCAGTCCCTCTAGATGCATCCAGTTCCCTGACTCTGTTTTCGTTATGATGTTCATCTTCACATTTTTTCCACTGTTCTTAGTACTGAAAATACCCAATACAAAATGAGTCAAAAATACTGACAGAACCCTGCCATCACCCTACAGAGTATTACACAAGCATGCCTCAGAGATGGTGTTATTTCACAACTTATCTGTGCCATAAAAGTCCTGGTCCAGTGGATACATGGAGCAGCTTGGTTAGTTAAAACAGAATTTAAACTTGAGTTTGAATGCTGTCAGCATTGACAGATACTGCATATTGTAAATTCCAGAGACTTCTTATTCAGTTGTAAGTACTTTGGAATCTAACAGGATTAGGTCTTCAAACTAAAGACAAACCCAGCAAGTTATCTTATCTTTTGCTGAATTTACACTCCTTAGTTTGATGACATGTACATGATGACATGGAACTTTTTCTGTGCATAACACATGGGAAAATTTCCACTTGTCCCATTGTCACACGAATTCAGTGAGAGGATCAGTTCTGCTGTCCTGTCATAACAGCTCTTCTGTACCCATATACAGTCTATCAACTTCTTAATAGAGTCACTGTTGCTTAACAATTTTGTTTCAGGCATCTACCCACTAGCATTTCCACTAGTGGCTGTAGACAGGCCATATTTACATATAGACACATATCCTGAGAAGCCAAATTAGATCCTTGATTCTTCCTCTTTGTATTCTAAGATATATTTTTTTGACAATTTCAATAGTTTCTTTCCGTTCCCCTATATAATTTAGGTGCCTTAGGCATTAGATTATATGATAAAACACTTATTTGCAAGATTGAATTTCATATCGTCATGGGATTTTTGGCAAAGTACCTGATCAGAAATCCTACTCTACATGAGGAGGGATTTCTTGTATGTATTCCTCTTCTAACTGAGGGTACTGAAAATAAGACATAAATCAGAAGGATCCTTAAATGCAAGTCGGCTAACACTGGAATCTCAACTTTCAGACAGGACAGTTACTTTCTGTCTTTTTTAAGTATGCAATGGCTCTTCAAAATGTCGGTATTTTTAATATTTTAAAAGGATGTAAGAATTGTGTTTTGGGTTCATTCCAGTAGCAAAGGGTATAAGTAAAGTCATAATGACTTTTCCTGTATGTAATGACATATAAATGCTACAATGCCTGTACACATCACCGACTTCATGAGAATAAATCTAGTTAGTTGAATCATTATGAAGCAACAGACATGAATTAATAATACAATGTCCCTTTTGTCTCTAACAATAACTAAATAACACGTAAGTAAAATTCCTGCCTATTTATAAATATGTTGCCTGTTCCTTTTATCTTGCCAAAGTGTCTCATGAAAGTTGACTCTCACCAGTAAGGTAACAAATGCTCTGAAATTTGCAATGTTGTTATTTTAATAGCAATCTCTATAGCTACTGCAATTAATACTGGTGAAATATAAATGTATTTCTATTTGTTAAAAAATATTCCTTGTGTAATTACTATTAAAAATTTTGTAACGGCTTCTTATTAGGCAAAAAACATGATTTGACAGATTCAGACACAAAATGGAGGATGGAAATAAGTGCTAAGCTTGGCAAAAGTGAAGAACATCTCCTTATACTGCAAGAAAAAAGAAAATCCCTTCATTTCTTACAGTAATTTCAGAGACTATTCAG
Organism: Psittacus erithacus; assembly: GCA_009867235.2. NCBI lineage: Eukaryota > Metazoa > Chordata > Aves > Psittaciformes > Psittacidae > Psittacus > Psittacus erithacus. Next base: position 29,789 of record WYDI02009760.1, read on the forward strand.
AAGTTGTGAATGTTAGTCCACAACTATCTATCTATCTATCTATCTACCTACCTATCCTTGGTTGTGACTCCTGATTTTAACTATAGATGTATTTGCTTTACTCTACCCCTCTCATTTTGGGGCCCTCTCTCCATAAAATTTTAGACTCCCTCCTCTCATCTGCTACATGCTTGTAATTTCTTAAGGAAAATAGGAAAAGAAAAAGAAAGTAAACTGAAATGTCTGCCCTGGAAGTTAGATTATTTTTAACAAGAAGACTTAAAGACTTTACTGTCAGAAATCTTTTTGTTGGGTCAGGAGCAACTCTTGCTCCTGTTCCTTAGATCTTTAAAAAAGTTACAGCCTCCTTAGACTGCAGGATCAGAAATTATGTAGGTGCAGTGTGATTCTTCAGGCAGAGCTCCATAACAGATGCAGACACGTGTCTGCAAGAGATTCGGAAGCATAAACTTTCCTTGCATTCTCAGTCAAAAGTACTTTGGGAACTAAGATATCTGCCCTCATGCATTAACTGAACTCTCATCATTCTCTTTGACTTCTGTGGCCATCTTTCTTTCCACAAACACATAACTTTGTAAAAGTTTTAAAACTTTTTTTTTGGATGTTAAGTTTTGGTGCAAACCAAGCAGGAATGGCCAGTCTGAGTCTGTGACCAGTCTTCCCTTTCAGCTGTTCAGTTCCCTTTCTATTGAACATTTCCACTATAAAAAAAGATAACAACAGGGAATAATATAGAATCATAGAAAGGTTTGTGTTATAAAGGAACTTAAGATCATCCATTTCCAACCCCCTGCCACGGGCAGGGACACCTTCCACTAGAGCAGGTTGCTCCAAGCCCCGTCCAGTCTGGCCTTGAACACTGCCGGGGATGGGGCAGCCACAGCTTTTCTGGGCACTCTCTGCCAGCACCTCAGCACCCTCACAGGGAAGAACTTCTGCCTAATGTCTAACCTAGATCTCTCCTGTTGTAATTTTAAACCCATTGCCCCTTGCCCTATCACTACAGTCCCCGATGAAGACCCCCTCTCTCTGTAGGCTCCCTTCAGATACTGGAAGGCTGCTATGATGTATGATCCATGACAGAGGGAACACTGCACACATTCAGTTGTCTTCATTCAGAATTATTTGTTAACATCTACTGAATTGAAGCCAAAATAGTGAAGCTCTCAGGTTCTAGCCCATTTGTTTATTTTTAGATACCTCAAAGCTGGCCACATACTTTGCTTGTAACTCTTTCAAAAGTCTTTGTATCTAAAAGCATGCACAGATTTCTCACCATTGATATCTAAAACTTCACAATTCCAGAACATATTTTCTTGGGGGGTGTGTGTGTGTGTGTGTGCTGTGAGGGAAGAGGTGTTCATACCACTTCACTGCCAGACACTTTCTAATGCTTTCTTTGCCTAACACAGATTCACTGCAAGATAACAGTTGTTCATAATTAGATTTATCCACAATGGTTCAGATTTTAACAACATGAATTTGCTTGTGAAGTGACCAGCAACGACAAATAACAAGAAAGTATCCCAACTAAACGTCAGATCTGTTGCCAAAGACAGGAAAAAGGTTCTTTTGGCAAAGACAGGAAAAGGTTCTTTCGGCAAAGACAGGAAAAAGGTTCTTTTGGCTTGTATATATATGAGCTTAAGGAAATAAATAAGTTTCTAACCCAATCATAACTTTAAAACCTACAGTTCCTACTCCAAACAGCAATGCATTCTAAGTTCTTTTGACCCTTGAGGTTCTATATGGTTTAAGCAACTATTATCCTTTTTTGTGTTATACTCCAGCACTATAAATAGCTGTAAAAGTAGAACATATCCAGAGCTACTGAAAAGAGACTGATTTTCCAACATACTTTCTACCCCAATCTAGGAATATTTGTATACACTGACCTCACAGGCAGACTGCAGAGAACTCCTGTGTGTCAGGTTTTTCCAGGTCATTCCTGTTTTCCCAAATGGAATCTTGACTAAGCACTATGTGAGGCTTCCAGGTGTTTAACAAAGATTTCTAGTTGCCTGTCAGCCCAGCTGAAGAGTCAGTTCTAAAGCTACTGGAATATTTCTAAGTATTTTTAGATCATGTGGACAATGGTACGTGAAACAGGAGATATTTCAGTAGCTGAAATTTGTCATGGAACATGTTAACTATCAGAGGAAGAGTTTATAGCCATATAAAAATTGCCTATTTAATTAAATATGTCATTAAATAACAGGACAGTGAAATAAAAGTTTGACATCCATGTACTCATCCTATGATTCATTTCAATTTCTTTGCTGCAATTTACTATAAATTACAGTAAGTAAATTGCTTTTTGAAGCATTCACTGAAATCCTGGAAACAAATAAAAAATACCTTCTAGTAAAACTAATAAATGCAGAATTCTCTTCAATGTATCTACGATAAAGTTTATGAAACAGAGCAGATTCTTGCTGATGTTGGCCAAGGTCATCTATTAAATTAAACACAGGGAGATAAATATCAATTCTGTTCAAAGTCCATTTTATTAATTTGCTACGTGAACAAGTAAATCAATGGAATCCTTTATCCAAAGCTCACCAATGTTTGAAAATTCCTTTTCCTTCCTGTTCAAACCCCTTTTTGGGAGTCATACATAAACATGAAAGCTTTGTAAATGTGTTGCGGAAGACAGCTATGGATTGCTTTGATCAGTTGTGCAAAAATTATGTTCAGTATTCAGAATCATGGTTTTGAACTACATGATGAAACAAATTACTTTAAAAAAGAATGAGGCAAATATTAGAATGTGCATGAATTTATCTCTTAATAGCATTTATCTTAATCTCTTTTTCCAATTGCATATTCAAATCCAGCTAGATGATACACCTTTAGATGAGATTATGTATTGATGTGGACTTCTTAGGGACTACAGATCTCTAAAAAGAGTACAGATACATTTTAAAAACCTCAATCACTCTCTTTAAAGTAAGGAAAAGTGTTCACAGCAAAAAGCCAGGTTTCTCAAACTCTGTGATCCAAGGCAAAGCACTGCTGTATAACTTGTAGACATTTCACAGTCCCATACTCCCCTTGATTGGCAAGTCCTGTGTTTTATTAGTGTCCACAGACATATATACCCAAGGCAAGAAGTCTGCATTTTGGTATTTATGACCACAGCAATTTCACAGCTTTCATTTAAGTCTGCTCAGCTTTTACCTCTAAGAGCAGAGCTTAATGGAACTCAGCCTCTTTTGCTCACTTGAAGTTTTCAGTATCATAGAACTTGCCCTGTTTAAATTGTCATTTCCTTGGGGATTATTCATTCAACAGAGATTTTACTATCCACAAACATGACTAGCTATTCCTTTACAAATCAGTTTTCATTTGCTTAATGCCACCTACTCATTGAAAATTGCGTCAAACTCGTGAGGCAGTTACTTCACCTTGCATAATAGAAGCAACACGTATGTAACAGGTAAAAAAAAGTGCCTCTAGAACAAAAAAATGCTTGCTTATGTGAACATTATGCTTAGTATCGTTTCATTGTGTAACCAGCAGTAGTAGACATTCATGCACAGTACATGCATCACATGTACAAATTAACACTCTGGTAAAGAACCATCCCTCTCTTGTCTTTTCTGAACCACATATTATATGGCATCTTCTTTAGACTCTGATCTACATCCTCTGTAGGCAGTAAAGAACAGCCATGTACTCCTGGTGCGCTTGGCTCCTGCTGTACGCTACTAAGAAGAAGATGACAACGATTGCTACTTCGACGGTTAATGTCTAATAGTAGCTATACTACAGTCCTCTGGGAGAGTACAGTTGGTTTAGGAACTGGTTCATAAACACAGAGGTGTGTATCCCTGAAAGACAGAGGTTTTTCCATGCCCATGCTATTACTAGAACAGGAATATTATAACAGCTACGCAAATGGTACAACAAGCCTTGAAACTTCTAGGCTATCCCATAAGAAACTGATGATATCCCGTAAGTGACTGATAAGATATATCACTATATACTTTATGGCTTCTGCTAAAAAAAAGTGGTTTCTTCTGGCATAAATCTGTTTAGTCCATTCATTTCTGCCTTAGATCAATGGATATGGAACTGGATTAGCCATGGGTCACCAGAGTGAAAAATAAATTTTCTGTAACAGTAAGAAGTACTGATGACAACTGCCACTGATTCACTAACAGGTACTGATGAAAACTGCCAATGATTGATTCACTAACAGGTACTGATGAAAACTGCCAATGATTGATTCACTAACAGGTACTGATGAAAACTGCCACTTATTCACTAACACGATCAAAAGTATTATCTTTTGCCCAGGTATTTTTTTATGAATGAAATTCTGTTCTCTTCTGTCTAGGCATAGATGTTGGTGATGTAGGGCAGACTCCCATTAATGGGAGTCGAACTTACGCACTCTTTGTATCACAGTCTTAAGGATAGGAGGAAAGGATTTAAATCTTCATGGACAGATACAGAATTTAAAAGAGAAAAAAGGCATAAGAACCTCATTATGAATTTAGGAGCAATGTGTGCTTTCAACTTTACAGTTAAATCGTGTTAAAGTAATGGAGGAAAAAATACTTTTTCAACAAAATGAGAAGGTTTTAGAAGAGACAGAATGTATGTAGAAACAGCAGAGTGTGAACAGCAAGGTCTTCAAAAAGCTGAAGAAAAGGAATTTGCAAGAATGAAAATAAACAGATTTCTGAACCATATTTACTCTATTAGATGATAAGCAAAATTTTTAAAGGCAAATTCCAATTTCAGTAATAGATGTAGAAACTGAATCCATAACCCCAATCTGCTCAGGAAAGGTCTGTTAGGATAGCCCTAATCATCCTCATTGTTAGATAATGCTACCACAATTAACGTATGTCCATGACCTTGGTTTAATGGAAATATACAGTAGCTTTATTATTAAAATAAAAAATGCCTGAGGAAGGACTATAAACCACCTACAATGATCACTGTTAGCACTGAACACTGAAGAAGAGAACTGGGTAATGCTAGAGATCTGTTCAAAGTTGAAGACAATTGCAACACAATGATACAATCTTCCTAAGTCTTAATAGAAAACATCAGTGAAGGCAAACAGACAGCTCCAAAATGATTTCATAATGCTGACAAGCAGCCAATAAGAAGGTTAATTCCCAGTTGCCACAAAAGATTGAATCGCACAATGGATCAAAATGATGACAATATGTCTGTGCAGTAGGGATGTGGAGACAAGAGAAAGGTTTAGGGGAAGAAAAGGAAACGTCAAGACTGAATTCACAGCAAATACAAAATAACTGCTAACCTGATAAAGTAATCAAAATAAAATTGCAACAATGAAATAGCATGCAAGACTCAAGCTTCCTATCGTATATACTTTGGGCTATCAAACAGGACAAGCTATGTAAGAAAACAATCTCATTTCAATATATTGCTTTAAAAATTAGCACTGATTCTTTTTTAATCTGATAAACCTGCATTTAAAAAAATGTAATTATCAATTGAAAGGAAAAACAGCTTCAAAGTAAGAACAGGAAGACTGGAAAAATGTATGCTGATTATCAAATAGACTGCTTGCTCCCAGCAGCAAGCTGCTATCAAACCCAGCACTAAGATGCTATCAAACCCAGCACTAAGATGCTATCAAAACTACCTTTAAGATAAAAGAAGCACTGATGAGAAATTGTGTGTGCCTTGAGGGATAACCTCTAATTACGGTACTGTTTTCTGAGGACACCATGACCTTATATTTGATTTATTACAAAAACTTAAGCGATAACTTACTCTTAGTCTAATATTGTTCTTGGTCAATGACCTGTCCATGTACATCATCTTATTCCAGGCTTTCAAGATTTTAAAGCCCTGCTATGAACAGGTTTATCCTGTCATGAAAGGTTCTACTCATTTTGAAAGGTAATTGCACTGAAAAGATAAGATACTATCATCATCTATTAGTTTGCTTCACTGAGTTTAGCCTGTGCCCTAGACTAAGACATCCATTAATCACAGCCTCACATATTTATTTCAAAATCAGTAGCCACTGAAGTGTGTTTTAAGATACTGGGCATGTGATTTCATAAACAGCCCCAGTTTAGCATCTCTTGATAATCCACTTAATGCTCCATGAAAGCTGGCGTTTTAATACGTTGGATAGGAGCCACCCTGACTTCCACTGCTGACATGGACACATAGAAAGGCACAAATCATACCTTTTATCTTTTGAACTAAAGGTGTATTTACCTTGTTATTGTTGTTAATCCAGTACACCAGAGTACAGGTTTAATCCATCTGAGGGCACACTGCCTGTCTCAGTACTGAGCACTAAGACTTTGGTTATCGGCAGGCAATATCTGCTGTTCCCTTAAGCAACTTGGGCTTTGCCATGTTTTAGAAACAAAATCACTATCTCACAGATAGACCCTTTGCAGCACACTAGATGACAGTTAAGATCAAACCACCTAAATAGATCAGCCACAACAGTTTGAAATATTAGTAGCTGGTTGCCAAAAGCCACTATTTTTTTTCAGTTAATCATAAAAAAACAAAGCCAAAAGCCCATGGAAAATAAACCAGGCCCATGGCAATAATTCACATGGATTTTTAGGAATATACGATGAAATTGCTAATGTGACCTTAGAAAAATTAAGTCTGAGAACATACTAGGGGCATGAATGAACATTGCAAATTTCTTGCTCTACTGATCTTAAGGTCTCTTGAACTACTTCACTGCAGACTTAGTTTCTGAGGTTTTTGCTATGGACCCCTCAGCATTTAGGATTGCATAACCTGGAATTGTGATGGCCACTCAATCTGCTGCCAGAGACAGCTAAGTTCTGAGTCCTTCACATATTTCATATCATTCAGCAAGACCACATTCCTCCCTAGCATTGATAAGGGATAATATATGGCAAAGAAAAAGCAAGTGGCAGGAGATCCATCTTGACTAGAGAAAGTATTAAGAGTGTTCAGCAGAACAGCTAGCACACTACCTTTAGACAATATTATGTAGGGAGTAAGCCTGCAAAGGTACAGGAATGCATTAGATGTCTAATTAATTTTCATCATCATATTTGGGTCTGCTAAGAAAGATGCACACGTATCTAGATTAAATAAGCAGGGCTAACAGTTCATCTGTCTATTTAAAGATACTTTGGGTTCCTATTACTCTTCCTAACTGGTTTTCCATTTTTAGCATCCAGGTGCTCAGCTGCTGTCCTGAACTAAGAGGGGACATACTAGGCACAGCTCCAGAGACCACAGAGTTTAATTAGGTTTGCCTGCCTTGTTTCTGTGATTTAACAAACCAGCTTGTTTCATTATCTCATAGTTCGAGAAAGATCTGGTTGTTTGGACACAGCGTTTTTTCTCTCACAAATGGGCTAATGCTCACCTACAGGAATCTGATACTATGAGATACTGCATCTTGCTAAAAGTTAAGGTTTCACTGAAAATTAAAGTTTTACCTCTTAAAAAAAAAAAAAAAAAAGGACAAAAAAATAGAATTCAAAAATCCATACTTCACATTATCTGTGGATTAAAACAAATTCTGTTTAAGATATATATCATTAAATGACACTGAATTTGCCCGGGGAATTTTATACTCTAATACTACCTCAAGCTTCTTTTGATAATTTGAATTTAGTCTTTTATCTACTGTAATAGGCTTAGATTAGCTAAGTGGAAATATTCAGCATGAACACACTATCGTATTCACTGTGCTGATCCTCTGAGATTGGTGCAGTTCACATTTTTCAAATCTCATTCACTATGAGCTTTATGTGAGCATAATGTTACTGTACTTTAAATCCAGCTACGAGTAACATAGCTTAATGCTTTATAAATAGTCCAGTTTGCCAGCCAACCACAAGCAGCAAGCTCATCAGACAAGGTGATCTGTACATCATTGTTCACAGTGATTTATGCTGAAGGTTTGCAATTAAATTCATTTCTTTCAGTATGCTCCGTGACCAGCATGCATAGCAACATGCCATCAGCCCTCAAGCTTCAGAGCTATGCTGATTTTATTTTATCATTCTATTGACACAATACCAGGCTATGTAAAATGTGTGCTGATACCCCAAAGAAGCAAAAGCAAACACTGAATTCTTCTTTACTGGGAAAAATATAAGAAATACACTGCGGCTCAAAGTTCACACATCCAATCTTGCTATGTTAACTTTCCAAGACCTGAAACTCTAGGGGAGGTGTCAAAGGGATAGAAAAGACAAAACGGGATGTCCCTTGGACAAAAGCTTTGCATTCAAAATGCATCTCGTCCGCTTGCTACCACAGATTACTAGGAATTCACTGCCCCAGGATGCCTGTCTCTGAACTGGAATGTAGTCCATGATACCGTCCTGATTTTCTGTCTGTGTGAACAGTCTCAGCTCATAAGTTGCCTGTTCTGCAACAGCAATACAGGTCTTACTTCACTGAAAAAATGATACAGGTGGTAAACAAAAGAAGATTCACATCTGAAGGAGATAGATAAAGATGCTGCAATAATAAAATCAAAAATTCCATGGCCAAAAAGAAAGGGCATCCAGCTTGAGTTCAGCTTCAGGCAAAGCCCATTTCTTTAGTACAACTTTTTAAAGAGTAAAATATTAATATGCAGGTTGCTTTATAAGTCAAGGACTATTTTGGGTCATATATTAAAACATCTGTAAGTAAACTGATGCCAGTTCATTAATATTTTGGATAGAATATAAGAATGTAGAATTCTAAATGGCTGACAGAGGTAATAAGGAATGCCCATGAAATGCTACAGGTAATTACAATTTAAATATGAACCATATCCAGTATCACTTGTCTGTTTAAACCCAAGGAAATAGATTGAAAATTACTAGAAATGAAACTCTGGTTTTAGGCCAATTTCTTTGATGCTTTATACCAATACATTATGAACATTTGTCCCTTTATCTAATTTAAAATATTTTAGCATAGGTGAGTTTGGGATTATTGGCTTCTCATCTGAAAAGGTCATCTTTGAACAACACAATGGCAGATACAGTCTAAGCTAAGACTGACTGCTACCTGAGGCAGTTGTAAGAAACTGAGATAAAGGGGTTTATCTCAGTTTCTTACAGATATTTTCGAATCATGGCTTCCTTTGGGGTTTTTTGACTAAAACAGACTTCTGGCGATAGCAGTTTTTCATCTTATTGACAAACCCTGCTTACTTTGATAGGAAGTTGCTTCTTGCTGTGACTTGGCTGAAATTTGAAGTCCTATATAAAGGCACTATGCTGTACTAAGCTACCTCTACCGAAAGTTTTTCTGTTGTTTTGCAGTGGAGCTCGAAGTAAGGGAAATGTGCAGGTGCTAGATTTTGAAGCAAATGCTAGAAGTAGAGTTCCACAAAGAAAACTCTCTGGGATACTAGACAGAAGACTTAAACAGCTTTCTTTTCTTTACCTCACCCAATCCTCAAGATAATAAAGCTGAGCCATCCGCCTACGTAACTTCAACATTTGGTAGGAATTAAAAACGTCATGTTGTTAAGTAACAGCTTCATAAAGATATGAAGAGTTTATTAATAGGAGAGCCTAATCCTGTCACTTTGTCTGATTCACCCTAAGTCCCTGATTAAGCTTCTGTTTTCTACCATAATACACTGTTGAGAGTTGTGAGCAGTTCACAAGGTTGAGTCACTTTTACAAAGACAGTAAGACAATCCAATAGTCAAAAGGCACAACATCAGCAGTTACAGAAGCTACAAGTGAAGACTAAAGTAGTGCGCTGTCAAAAACTCCTCATATGCCAAGAATCAAAGTTTTGAAAAGAAGAAAATATCTGATCTGCATCAATAAAAATCCCATCTACTTTTCTTTTTTCATGCTTCATTGGGTTAGAATGGGAATGAAAGGGAGAGACAGAGAGACGGAACATGCAAACTCAGCAAACAGTCTTTAACATGTGTTTCAACTGCCAAAAAATAAAAAACCCTGATGTAAATCTACTCCTCAACAGAAAGTGGTCCAATAGAAATTACCTTTGCGTTGTTTTATGCAAAAGAGCACACTTTCCTCCCAACACTGTACTGAATGATAAAGTGGCAAGTAGTAAGTCTGGTTAGCTTAGGGGGCTTACAGTAGCACAGAGTACTTTAGGTTGGAATTGACCTCTGGAGTCTATTTACTGCAACCCTTCAGATTTGAATCAATTTGCTGGGGGTCTTGCCCAGTCAAGTTTTAAAAATCTCCAAGGATGGAGTTTCCACAGCTTCTCTGGACAGAATGCTCTGGGATTAATCTCCTTCTCTGGGAATTTTTTGTCATATCAGAATTTTCCTTGTTGCAAGCAACTTGTAACTGCTGTTTTTTGTCCTATTCATGTCTTTCAAGGGGCTAGCAGTACTTCTGCTAAATCACAGATTCATAGAATGGTTTGAGCTGGAAAATACCTTAAAATCATCCAGTTCCAACTCCCCTGCCATGGGCAGGGACACCTCACACTAAACCATGTCACCCAAGACTTTGTCCAGCCTGGCCTTGAACACTGCCAGGGATGGAGCATTCACAGCTTCCTTGGTCAATCTGGGCCAGGGCCTCACCACCCTCACAGTAAAGAACTTCTGCCTTATATCTAATCTGACCTTCCCCTGTCTAAGTTTAAACCCATTACCTGTTGTCCTATCACTGACAGTCTTACTCAACCAAGATTGCATTTTAAAATAAAATATTGCATAAACCTACTTCATTATGTTATTTAGTAACCACAGTATTTTTCTCCTGTTTGGAAAGTACTCTATAGATTAAACAGACCAGCAAATAAACCCAGTACCACTTATGTGAGCTTGTTTGTCTATGGGATTATTTTATCTTTCCTGGCAAATCTCTAAGCAGCCTTTCTTACCCAGTGTCGGCAGTCATTAGTATAAGAAATGAAAGAAGATGCTATATAAAGTACCTTGCAAAAAACCCCATAAGTGGAATGAATAGTTATAAGATCTGAGAAACAGAGAACTGCATCACTTCTAGTAAACTTCAAAATGGGCTGTATTCTGGAGATGACAGTTTTAGTGTATTCCACTTTCATATGTGAAATAGAAAGAGTGTTGCTCAGAAGTGTCAGTTCCTATTTCTCCATTTATCTATTTTTGCCTATGTTGATATGACTGCAGGTACTACAACTAATCTGTAAAATGTAGATTTTTTTTCTCTTTCCTATAGAACAGGATATGAAAAGTTTATATTATTGTCAAAGGTCTGCCCAACTGTGAGCCAAACAATTTGTGAGGAAGCATGTCCTGCTCACAAGTACTAAGTAAAGCATGGCAAAATAATCCCAGCCATAACTGTATCATTTTATCACTTTGAGGATGTGATCCTGCAGGGTTTTTAAGAACGGCAGCCAAACATTTCTCTTTTTCCTTCTATTCTTTTTTCCTTGTGGGTTTATTTTGTTTGTAGTGAATCATAAAAGGGATTTTATTCAACTCAGAACACGGAGTAAAACAACTGCAACTTCCCCCCTACCCCCAACAATAATGCACTATAGAGAGAACCCAAGTGCCTGTTTTCCACAACAAAAGCAGATAATTGCTCATGGATTTTTAAAATTGGATTTCTGTTATGGAAACAAAACAAATCAACAACAAAGCTCCCACATAGCAGCAGGACCAGATAAATTTAGTCCTCATTTAGGTGAAAGGAGAATTACAAAGTGAGTTCTGCTCCTTCCCTCACAATCACACTCCTTCTCCACTTGAAAGAGGCTGTTATTCCACATTCAGACCAGTACTGTCACACAACACTAGAATCAGTCATCACAGACTCATAGAATACCAGGTTAGAAGGGACCTTGAGGATCATCTGGTCCAAGCTTTCTAGGCAAGCATGACCTAGACTAGATGTCCTAGCACCTTGTCCAGCTGAATGCTCTGCTAGTGAAGAGGGGCACAAGAAGCCAGGAGTGATCAGAGACAGGACACCTGACCCAAACTAGTCAAAGGGGTATTTCATGCCACAGCACATCATGCCCAGTATAGAAACTTGGGGGAGTTACCTGGAAGGGACCAATCATTGCTTGGGTCAAGCTGGCTATCGGTCAATGAGTGGTGAGCGATGGCATTGTACATCGCGTGTCTTTATTAGGTTTTATTTCCCTTTTTCTTTTTGTTATCTCCCTTTTCATTACAATTACTAGTATTATATATTACTTTAGTTCAATTATTAAACTGTTCTTATTTCAACCAACAAACTTCACCTTTTTCTGATTCTCCCCCCCACCCCTCCAGGGCACGGGGGAGTGAGTGAGCTGCTGTGTGGTACATAGCTGCCAGCTGGAGCTAACCACGGCAAAGGGACAGAAATGCCACAAGAGCATGTTTTTCCAGCCAAAAGTTGGTAAAAGAAGAATCAGAATGCAGTATTACACATTTTCGGAGGACAAAGCATTTCCTACCATGTCTGTACTTCTACAGAGGACATATACATCAGGGATGCAGGAAGTTTTTGCTCTGCGGAAATAATCCCAAGAGCTGTGAATCTGCAGAGAAATTGCCTCTCTCTTGCTCACTTTATCACTCTGTTCCTTCGAGGATCCTGTTCCCAAAAACTACACATCATCTTGAGGAAGCATGGAGAAACCATCTCACTCTCTAAATAATGCAATCTGCATAACGATCAGGTGTAACCACTAAGCAGTTCTGCAGTGCTGGAGATTAACATCTCCAGCTGTTAATGAGATCTCTATTAACAGCAGAGATCTCAGCAGACCTCTGGCTCACTCTTCTGGCAATCCTAATTGATCTGTCAGAGAAATGCCCCACCATCAGCTTAGAACAGTACTGAAGAAATTCCCTTCCAGTGGACTGGTAATCAAGTTTTAGGTTATTAGAACCTGTAAATGGGATTAACGGCAAAAGACATACAGACGTGTTCTGTGGTTCCACAGGCTTCTGTTTCCTTCTGAGTTCAAAGTTCTGCTCTTAGCTAATCAAAATGTTAATGGGTGATTACTTTCTAGTAATCCTTCAATTTGCAGTCATTCCAGATGAGTTGGTATCAATAGAGGAATGTAAACTGAACATATGTAAAAATTAAATCCTTTAGAAACAGATTACAGGTTCTTATTTGTACCACACCACCTTAAAGGGATCACATATCACAGGAAATGACAGTTTGAAAAAGAAACCTGTTTTCATGTGTATTTCATGTGTTAAAAAGCTTAAAGAAACCACTAGAAGGATCAAATTTAGCAACATGAAGAAAAAGTTCTTTTTTTCTTACAGTTTTCTGCTACACTGAACTTACACACTTCTCACTTGCAGCCTTCAGGTCTCTGAATTTTAGGAGACTGACAGAAGCCATGCCTAAAACATAAACCCTCAAAAACTGTATTTTTCATCTGGGCTTGTAAACATTCAGCTCTGGGGGGCCCTCCAGCATAAGAAAGATACGGATCTGCTCAAGTGCGTCCATAGGATGGCCGTGAAGACGATCAGAGGGCTGGAGTGCCTCCTGTATGAGAGAGCTGGGCTTGTTCAGCATGGTGAAGGGAAGGCTCACAGAAGACCTTGTAACAGTCTTCCAATATCTACAGGGGGTCTGCAAGAAATCTGGAGAGGGGCTTTTGAAAAGGGCAGGCAGTGAGAGAACAAGGGGAAATGGCTTTACACTGGAACAGGGGAGATTTACAGATTTTACACTAAGAAGAAGCTCTTCCCTGTGAGGGTGCTGAGGCGCTGGCACAGGTTGTCCAGAGAAGCTGTGGCTGCCCCATCCCTGGCAGTGTTC
>WYDI02009760.1:43560-79201 GCA_009867235.2 Psittacus erithacus
GGTGTCCCTGCCTGTGGCAGGGGTTGGAACTGGATGAGCTTTAAGGTCCCTTCCAACCCAAACCATTCTGTGATTCTGGTCTGTATTAATACTTTAACAGAAATTTTGCAAGGAAAGGCAAAGCCTGGAGAACAGTAAGGAGTGCCATTTTCACACAGGTAAATCAGATTCTATCAGAGGAATTTTCAAGAGACACCAGTGGAAAATAAGAATATTAAGGTGCCTTTTCTGAATGTGTTCTTACAAAATATTTAATAATTCAGGGAAAAAAAAAAAGAAAATTAGAATTATTTTGATATTCATGTAGCCTAGATTGTAATGCTTGGATGTTTGAGTTTGTTGAAGAATAAGAAAGTACTCTGCAAGGAGGAAATTACAGAATGCCAATTGCTAGCAATGTTTTCATCTTTTATTTTCTCTAATATTAATCTTCAGTTCTTTAATACAGTACTATAGAGAGAGAACAGTTGGCAATTCATATACAGATGTAGAGAAGATTCATTTTCAGCCTACTGTATACCTTATGAAAGACACAGGGAAAAGGATGCAAATATTTTTTGTATGCAAAACTGCATGACTGAGATCAACAGGCATGGAGTTTTTATATGAGCTGCTAATGACACACTCAGGGGTACAGGATCTATTGCATGAATCTGGAATAAAAGAAGCCTATGTTTAATCTTTGAAAAAGGCATATCCTCTTTCCCCGTTTCATGAATGAATATGTGGGTAATTATTTTTTATACATGAAGCACTAGTGAAATTCAAGACTGAGAGTGTGAATCTACCAAACCACAAGTGACTAAATGTTATGCATCTATATTCTTGCTTCCATTAACCCACATGTTGATGGCAAATAGACAGATTCAATTATAAATCTAAGATTTTGCATTAATTAATTGTACTTTATTGGAAACATTGTCCTAAATAAACTTTTATTTAGAAATGTAGACTATGTATTTTATCTCAGGATCTGTCTACTGTTTCAGTATGAATTACATTATTTTCACCTCCAAAGACCTTAACCACAGAAGACCTGAAATAGACTGCACAGGACTGAAAGGAAGCTCCCAGAGTATTAAGCCCAGCTCTCCACTGTCACAGATAACCATCTCACCCATTATAACCCTCTGGCTACCTTAGATCAAATCATTACAAACTTGAAGTAAATATATATTCATCAATCTGTCTTAACTTCTTGCAGCATCTGAGCAAGTGGATGTCTCTTTGAATCAGTTTCCTAGGCATATTCCTCTGCTCTTCTTTCCATTACTGCTTTTCCTATGTTGTAAAAAAATTCAGTTATCCAAAGGTCTGTCCATTTTTAATCTAAGTCCACACAAACACTCTTTGGATTCTTTAAATCCTTTCCCTTTACTTCATTTTTTTCTTCCATAGACTCTCTTATCTCTAATTCCTGATACAGCCTAATACCAACCAAGGAAAAAGATTGTCCTACTCTGATGCAACCAGCAGGAGAACAGTTTTTAACTGTCTCTGAGAGATGAGGGATTCCACTTCTGCCTTAGATTTAAAATTCAATTTGTTTTGAAGATTTTCATTTGCATAGAGCTGGTGGGACCTACCCCAGATGAGACAGATAAATTTGAATCTAGATCACCTACCTTTCCATGTACAGATTTGCAACTTACTGTGGCCTGTCTGTTACATATGTATTCCCTCTCATATGATTTCTCACATCAAAACAAACACTGGTAACTAGAAGTCATCCTCCATCCATTACTATCTACATATACATCAGAAGAACAGTAGAAGAGCAATTGAAAATAGTGTTCTGTGCTGAGATACTGGTTTTATACAGATTAACATCTGATTACTGACCACACATACATGTCTTAACCAGAATAATCCATAATTGTTGTGCTGCAGTTTCCAATGAATGGTGTGATTTCTAATGTATGAGCTACAAAGCACTAACAATAACAGTGAGTCATTCCTATGTATTGGGAACTATTCTTAACAGATTCCCAAAAACAAAAGAAAGATTGTCTCAGAGCACAGCCAAAACAACCCCACTGTGATTACTTTATAAAAGAAAATATAGTGTAACAAAGTAGTGTATCAGTTAAGATGACACAATAAAACAAACAGAAAAGGGAACTTTTAAACTATACTTTCCTAGATAACAAACTACATATGAAAATACTTCATTTTTTATTTAGGTTTCTTATGCATTCTTGTATTTACTGCTACAAGGTCAAGAAACTGAAGTTCAAACAGAAGGATATATTGTGCTTATTATCCTTACATAATTACTGAATGCTTCACCTTTTACACCATCAGAACCTGTATGTCCATTTCTTACAGTTTTTTCCTCTGTGCTAGAATTATCTTTCCTTGCCTGTCAGTAGGTGGTAGGCAGGGATTTGGCATGTCTCCTGAGCACACCAGTGTTTGCCTACTTCAGTTCAACCTGCTTCATTCATTACTAAAGAGGTATGATTTGGGAGGTGCCATTCTTTCCCTGGAGCAACTACTGAAACAGTATTTCAGCAAAATATAAAGGCAAATAGTACTGCTAGAGGAGCTGCTGTAAGGAAAACAGAGCAGGTCTAAATCCCTAGCCATCATTACAAACTCCCACTGCAATTTTCGCAAGACTATAGACCTGTATAATTCTCTTTGAGCTCTTGTAAATTCTCCTCTTTGCTTCCTCTAGATACAACACATTTTGTATTGCAGTGTAAAAAGTTGTGGTATTAGTCTTCATTTCTTGCATCCATTCAGTTTCAACTGAGATAACTGTTATATATGCAGAATCAAGAGTAAATAGAATGCTAATCATAATCTACCATCATTCGCAATTTTCTGTTCAATATTAACAGGCAGTTGCTAAATAATTTCAATTCTGTCTTTGCTAGGTGCAACACAATTGCTGCACTCAAGTTTAAATGAACAATTTAAAATATACACTGATTTACTGGTATGCCTCCTTTTGCAGTTCACACTGTAGTGGCTATTCAGGGCAGCAAGAATATCTTTCAGCTTCCAAAACAGCCCCCAGGCTTGACTGCACCTCTGTACTGTTAGGGGTGTAAGCAAATGAAAAGGCCAATTGGGCCCCAGGCTGAGGTTGGAGTAACAGAATAGGACACGGAAAAATGCTAGATATGACATGAGAAATTGCCAGATGTTTTAGCAAAGTGAGGAGCTGAGAAAAGTTACACATAGTGCCATGAGGGATGGCAGGATTTCACTGTGCTGAAACGGACTCGTGAGAAATGGTCAGGTCACAGATCATTGATGGGAAGCACTAGGCACCTTTAGAGACTGAAGTCTTGCAAGACCAGCCAAAATTATCTAAATGACAATATCAGAAATAACAACTTTGGGTGTAGATGTAGGAAAATTGGGAACAGCAGGGAGAAAGTAGTTACTGAAGAGTTGTTTATCAGGGAGGAGAACAGAGCAGAGAAAGAAGATACAAAGCCAGCAAAAAGCAAGTGAAGGAAAATGGATAATCAGAAATGCGAACTATGTGATCAGATACTTATTCTTCAAAGCCAACTATTT
This sequence comes from Psittacus erithacus, assembly GCA_009867235.2. Lineage (NCBI taxonomy): Eukaryota > Metazoa > Chordata > Aves > Psittaciformes > Psittacidae > Psittacus > Psittacus erithacus. The sequence continues at coordinate 47,095 of WYDI02009760.1, forward strand.
GCAAGGAAATGGAAATAAAAGAAGGTTTTCAAGTAGAGGAAAAACTCTGTCCAAAGGAAACCAGCCCAAACCATCTCATTATCTAACATTCACAGTAGGGTTCAGCCAGAACTGACCATTTCTTTCCAAGTTAGTAGGAGGCCAAATGTAACAGCCTTAACCAGTCCAGCCATATACAGTGAAGTGACATTTCTTCTGGACACGAATTAAATGAATGGAATAGTCAGGTAGTTATACCTTGAGCTTGTTCTTCATTACTGTCTGCTCCTTAATGTACTTCAAACGCACAGACCATCTCCAAAGCCTGCAAAAGGCACTGTTCTACCGAGGAGCAGGTTCATTACCCCCCCATATCTAGATGCTGGTTTTGCCAGCCGCTCTCATACATGCAAACACTGATGTTTGTGATGAGAAAGTGAAAGAAGTTTTTTCAGGTATCTTTTCTTGCTGGTCTGTAACAAATTCTGTGTGCTACGTAAGACCACTGAAGAAGTTGAGAATGCATGGAGCACAGGAACAAAATGGTTTAGGAAAGAGATATAAAACGAGATTGAGCATCTAACTACAAACACAAGTGGACTGCTATTTTAACTACATTTCATTTATATTCCGTTTCCAACTGAGTTGAACTCACTAGTGACTTACAATGAGACACACAATGCATTACAAAACACAGTCTCTGTATTCACAATGTAACACAAAAGTCTGCTAAAGAAGTCAAATACATAAATCCTTATTGTCTCCAATATTAACCCAACAGAAAAAAATCCAACCACCACCCCAAAAAAACACCAACCAATAAAACCAAAGCCAGTAATGACAGGCTAACTTCAAAGAAAAGAACTTGTACTTTAAGCAACAGCCTGTTAAATGGAACTAAAATCCCCTTCTTCAAAAAGTCTTTTGGTTAGGATATTAACTGTGAGACCACAATGGGATAAAAACAGTATCAGAGGAAGATGGTGCGACTCTCATATTATCAGACTGATTATTTTCTAGTAAAAGAGAGTGAGCAAAATGAAAGCACTTGCTAATTTTTAACATTAGTTTATATCTTTATGAAATACAAATACATTATGGACAGGATAGAGACCATGTGACTGAAAATGAATTTTGCCATGGAGTGGTATAACACAGGGTTAAGACTTTGGGAAGACTGTTAATAAAACCATAATGCAAATCAGCATATAAATATACAAAAAGGTGACCAAACCAGACACATATTTCATTTACACAACCAATTCAAAAGTGAGTGTATAATTAATGCAATTCCAGAGGTCATTTATGAACAATTTACTCCTTCTTTATCAAGGGCTCAGTAATGTCATTATTCAGAAGACTCGTACTGTTTTAAGCAGCATCCTTCCTGAAAACAGATTTGATCTTAACAAAGGTATCCCACTAGTTTTAAAAACAACAACTTCTCTTTTACTTTCTGCTTTGTACAATGTGTATAAAATCACACTGAGAATCAGAGCACAAAAAGGACCTTAGAAGAGTATGTATATATTTTTGTTTAATTTAAAGCTAGCAAGAAGGGCTTCCATCATGTAACCACCTAGCTTTCCACAGAATTCATGAATAGCAATTTGGAAAACATTAGAATAAATACATTTAAAATACTATTCACTGTAGGTCGTACATTTTTTTATTGTCCTATATTCTTTCGCCGTTTAGCAGAAAAATAAATAACAATTAAAATAAAATTGATGCTAATTTCATTCCTCAAAGCTACACCCTATAACCGGAGCATTCATCAGCGTGATTAGGGTATGCAGAAATGCTTAGATGGCTTAACTGATGTATTGATTCTAACACAAGGTAGGGAGTAGGAGGGCTAAGATGGTGAGAAACTGGTAAATGAAGCAACTGCAACTACAGCCAACGCTGTTTGTTCCCATCCTCAGAATATTAAAAATGGTACAGTGATAGCTGGTGATACAGTGGGATACTGAAACAAGTCTCTTGCCATTCACTAATTGCGTGTCTGGGGAAAGCCTGCAAGATTTTGTGTGACTGCAAGACTAAGGGTACTATTATTTTTTCACCCTCAAATACATCACATCAGTAAGGTCTGTGTCCTCCGAGCTGCTCCTTTGTGCAGATGTTCAAATCCAATCATAATCTTTTCTATCAGAAGCAGGAAAACATCTCTGTGTTCCCCACATTACTCAGTTTCTTACACACCAGCATACTGCCTTTGAAGAAAGACTGATTCTGCCCCGTTTGCATTTAGAGAGGTCAAACATTCATGGAAGGCATTCTCACTAAAGTCTTTCTGCAGGAAGAAAGACTGTCCTTTCCCTTAAGACTGCCTACGGAAATGTTGCCTGTTCTCATGTTTCAAAGTCAGCACGCCCTAAGGATCACAGATATTTGGTATTCTGCCTAAGGGCCCCACTGGAATATTTGGAATGCATACTGGCTGCCTCACTGTAAATACTCTTTAATTTCAGTTTTAGGTATATGGTAAAAAGACAAGCTCTTTATCTGTATCGTTATCAAATATATGGGATACGTGAGGGCTTCAAATGGAAGATCAATTTAAGTTTTTATTATAAAGTTCTTGCTACCATAAAATAATGGTTTCAGCTGCTTAGATCATTCTCAAATTTTAATTACTTGGCAGAAATGCTCTGTGATAATTATTTGCTTTCATTTACTATTTTTCTCTCAAAAAGGTTTCAGGCCAAACAATGTAGCTTTTTAGAAGGAAGGGCAAAGATAAACACAAAGCTTGCCTACTACAATCTGGCTTTTTTAGTAATTAGCAACTGAAAAATTGAGTAAAACTGAAATTTGGTAGTAAAAAAACTTTAATAATGGTTATATACCATTTTCTCCTTATGTTTAAGCATTTTTCCCTACTTTTACTCAAAAATGTCTTCAGAAAAAACAGCATTTGTGGATGACCAACAAGATTGATCAGTATTAATGGCTGAGATTTCAGGAAAAGTCATCCTAGTATATATGCTAGGATGCTACACTTAAACTAGAAAGAACCAAACCATCCCCAGAAGGCAGACTGATGATCACATCAATTTGTAAGAATGAAGATATTTTGGGTTTTCTTTGTTTTTCATTTTGGCTGCTGCAAGGCAAGGAGTTCACCTCTCCTCTGATGGATACTTTCTTCCAGAAAAGGAAGCCCACTGATTCAGGTAAAGAAAGGAAGGAGCTGGTCAAAGACTTTGGAAGGAGAATTGAAAAAATAGTGTACGGGTACACTACAATTAAACTGAACTTGTTGAGGGAAAGAGCAAAAGTGTGAGTGGGGAGGAGAGACACAACTGACTCACATGAGCAGTAGTGGAAGCTAGAGACATCATGGAAGGCCAAGAACATGGATGCTGAAGAAGGGAAAAGACTGTGAGCATCTGGTCAAGGGGAAGCTGGGATTTTGGAAAGCTTATCTTGATGAAGCTGTACCGGGACTGAAAGTGAGAAAGGCGGCTGCAAGACAAACCAGGAAAGAATCCGTAGTACCAGGAGAATGAAATCAGCTAAAAACCAAGTGAGAATACAGAGGAGAAACATGCTGAGAAAAATGGATTGAGACTAGATAATGGCAACAGATGTAGGAAAGAAATATAAAGTCATACAGAAGAACAAGCGGCAGGTGGGTAACACACACATGAAGAATCCAAGAAGGAACAAAGAGCTAGACGGATAGGGAAGTGAGAAACAGCTGTCCAGAAAAGGACTCAGTCTGGCTAGGCAGGGAAGGTACAGTACATTAGGCAAACAGATGAATTAAAGATCTGTTTAGCAAATGGGGCAGCAGAAAGCTAACTCAGGCAAGAAGAGAAGAGAAAGCAAAATAGTTTGACAACTCTAGAAGGGGAACAACTGAAATAATCAGATCCCAGAAGAACCAGCAATTTCAGATTTCTGCCTGGGCTTTGCCTGTACATAAAATAACAATGTACCAGATTGGCTCAGCTTTGGCACATGCAGGATGGACCCTTCCAAAGAGTTGTCACGGTGATTCCATTCCAGGTTTTTGTCCATGTTTGTCCAGGATGGTGCCACAACACAGGCTCAGGTTATGTAGCTGCTGCAGGTGGGATTTTCCACCTCCTTTGTTACAGAAGTTGGAAGGCATATGTAGGAAAGTAGTAAACAGGAAAGGCAAGCACAGGTAATGAAAAAATGCGCCCCTGATAAGTGGGTATCTTTCCTCTTACCTCTACCACAGAGATTCTATAGTATGATAGCTTGCAACAGAAAACAAACATATTCCACTTGGTTACCAACTACACTGTTCTCATTTCCAGGGTGACTTGATATGCCCAAGATCTAATATGTAACAGTGCTAAAAGTTGCAAAACAAGAAACATGCCACATCATAACCAAGGCAGCTCACATTGCTGGATGTTTTTCCCTTTTACTTTTGTGCTTCAGCATGGCATGTGCAGAAGCAGACGAAGGGGATTACAGATGTGAACAGAAATAAAGGAATCTGTAAGGCATTCTCATAGGCACCATAAGGAAGGCCACATGGAAATGGGTAATTCTGTACTTATAGCAATAAAGTAGGATTATGGCTACATTTCTGTGCAACAAACAAAAACCCCAAAACACTGAGTAACCACTTACTAAGTATGCATAGACCATTTCGTGCAGTAAATGAAATAGATTCTTGCAGGGCATATGGGAAGTGAGAACAGTTATTTAATTAGACAGCTTCTTACTGCAGACACTAAAAGGGGCCAAAAGTTGCAAAAGCAATTTCATGCCTTCCTAATGTTTGATCCTGCAACTGTAATAGGGGGCTGCATGTCTAATAAAAATATAAAATGTAAGCATGAGTGGCTGTGCATTGTGCTTATAGCCATACCAGAGACTGCAGCCTCAGTGGGGTTTTGCTACCCTGAGCTCTTCTGTCACTGCTTGAGAAAGACATTTGGAGTCCATTGTCTGTTCAGGAGATAAAAATAAATAAATAAACTCAACAGTTCATGGATTGCTAAAGAACAAAGTTTCCTCCAGACACACTGCAGCCAAACCACAGCAAGTTCCTAACAGGAAAAAGAGAGTCCCCATAGAAACAAAAGTAATAAAAATACACATCATGCCCTCTTGTATTGACTTTAGATCACCGGCGCTGCAAAGGGAAGAATTTTAGTGTTCTGCAAAACACAAGCTACTTGGTGATACCCAAAGGACTATTATTTTGACCAATAAGTAGGCTATATTTGAGAGGCAGAAGCACTTTAAATTGCTCTGGTGAATACCCTGAAATGAGTAACACATAGCAGGAATCTGAAGAAAACACACACACACACACACACAGAAAGACTATGGTCTAGAAAACAAAATGTATTTCCATTGTGATATTGGCACATAAGACAAAAAAGATCCTTTTACCACTATCTTGCAAGGAGACTTTTTAAAAATGGTTTTTATTGCTGTAGTGAATATTATTCTTCCTGTGAATGGTAGCCTCCCTGTCAGCCACCTGATCAAAAAGGCAATCATGAAGTGTTTTTTCTTTACACAGTAAGAACCAGTAAGGATTTAGCTAAGGGGAGCAGTCTTTCTCAAAACATACTAAACATACTCTAAGCTGTCTACTCAGAGAGCTCAGAGCCAATGGACTTGTGATATTCAGTGTGCAGTGAACTAAGCCTGCAAGATTCGCTTCCATTTTTGTTTTAGTCATTTAAGTAACCATTTACATGTAATTATTCAGGTATGATTATTTTTTAGTTCATTATAATGAACTTCTAAGCCATGATTCAACAACAAAGCATTCAAAATCAGTATCAGTGAAGGCTATTATTATTGTATTTTTTCTTGCCTCTCTTTTCTTCCCAGGTGCTGCAAAATACTGACTTGTCAATTGGGCTGAAACATCTGCTTCATGAACCACAGCTGTGAACCTGATCATAGAAGAGATTCAGAGTAAAAGAGTATTTTCACCGGCTCTTTCTAAAGCTGCATCTTGAATACACCAAAACCACTACAGAATTTTTTGCACTGTAAAATCATGCACTGACTCTTCTTGCCACAATGCCACAATAATGATTAGAAACATGCAGAATGCTCTTTCACTAAAGAGTCAGAAAATCTATGGAGAGCTCTTTCCACTCTGGGATCACAGGTCACTGCTCATCCACTAACAGAGCTAGTTCACATGGTAGCCTTCTCCCCTCATCTTACTTATTATTGCTATGGTTAACGGTCTTGCTGTCAGGTCCTTGAAACTTCTTATGAAACTGTTCTTTAAGATAGATGATCAATGTCAGGTTAACCCCACCAAATTATGAGTCGTGTCTGAGAGCCCACACAGAAGATGGGTCCACAAAGAGCACTACTGGCAAAATGATGGACATGACATGGAGGTAAACTGGAGGCCTTTGCCGTCATAAAAACAGAAAGACATATCCCCAGATAAGATGAAGAAATGGAGAGACACTCACTTGTTTAATAACCACAATGCCAGAGAAATCAGAGAGTGTGCAAGCCTGCACAACGCATGAAGCCTGCAATCCAGTTTCCTCCATGCCTGCAATTAAGTTTAGGAGAGGTAGGCATAGGTTCAGTTGCACAAATATGTTTCTGTGTGCCTGGGAGATGTATTAGAAATACACTAAAAAGCAGGGAGTGTCACACTGAGGCAGCCAGAGAACATTTTTAAGATGACAGTGAGGGAAAGTAAGCTTTTGTTACAATTCTGACTGAAAGAAACTTGAAAATACAGAAACCATCTCTCTTGCCTGATTCCCACTGGGCCCAGCGCAACAGGACCCTTGCCATTCAGTGCAAACAAAGAGGACTGAATTGAAGAGACGACAAGCGTGCAGCAACCATCTCCACTTTGAATGTCAACAGACTGTAAGTACGCCTCTAAATTTCTGCCAGTTATTCAGGGCAATCTTCCGAGTGAAAGTCTATCACATTTTTAACACCAGTGTATGCATATACACATTTCCTCATTTGCTTTTAATTTAACAGTCCACACAGAAAGTAAGTTTTCTTTGGGTTTGTTAGGTTTCATTTTTATTTATTTATTTCTTTTTTAAGAAAACACTGAAAAAGATGACACTGTAGTCCTTCACCCAGCATCTAAATGAACTAAGGTAATATTTGAAGTTCACACATCACTCGGATACAAGGTGACTTGGTTACTGCTGCTCTGATTTAGGTGAACTGAAACATTTTGTTTCCCATGTATGGAGTGCATCTTTCTTTGTCCTTCAAATATGCACAATATAATCTTTAAACCATAATGAAATGGTTACAGAACTTACACATAGAAGTAATTTACAGATGCATATTAAGATGTCCAAATTTCACATCTGCGTAACATGGAATAAAAGTAAATGACCTCCAACACAAAGCATCTCTTTGCAGTGAATTCAGGGAATTTCTTCTACCTCTTAACAGTAGTTTTTAAGGCTAAAGCACAGAATGCAGAAGAGGTATTAGGGAGGTATTAGATTAGCCAAAATCAGAAATGATTTATTTTGCTACTTGTGATGACTTCACAACTGTGCAGCAGTGGACGGAAGTGATGCAACTCTACGCTGCTATGTAACAGTCATATTAGCATCTGTCCTTCCCATAAGATGGATATGGTTTAGGTATGCTCTTCTCAAACCCAGTAATGGCGTTTTCTTCTCATGGGAATAATCCCTTCTAGAAGCATAAGGAAAGCAGAGTGGAGAGGTGAATCTCTGATTGCAACAGATGATGCAGAAACTGTGGTGCTTCCCGCGAAAAATATTTATGCTAACCTTGCGGCAGCTTTTTAGAGTTATTTCTATCTTTTGCCAGTATTAGGAGCAATTAAATCCTAATTTCCAGGGACAGTTTATCAAATCTCACTTTTAATCTGCAACACCTCTGAATGTCTTCTTCCTATAATGTAGACCTCAGAGTTAGTTAAATTAGGCTTTAGGAATTTTGGGGTTTTTCCTGTTTTCTTAAAGACTGCTTTGTGGATTAAGAATTAACTGGCCAAGGTTAGCCCAAAAGGCCTCTCAAAAGCAAAGCTATTTAATTACAAATCTATTAGTGTATAAGGGAACTGTAGAAATATTGGTAAATACACCAATACAAAGATTAACAGTGGGATATGACTGCTTTTAGAGATGTGCTTCTCTTCTGAGAGGGGAACTGCTTACTGCTGTAGGCACTGCTAACAATCATATAGCAACAACTGTAGATATTGTCTAGCTTTCTAAAAAGCAGATATAAACCAAGAACAGAGCATGCAGAAACACAAAAGGACAGACAAACACAAAGTAATTAAAGGCAAAGCCAATCCATTTGAACTTCTTCTAGTCATACACGCTAGGAAGAGGATTCTGATTGCTGTAGCCCAGGCTGCAACAGACAACCTTTTTTCTACTGAAAAAGTTCCCAGTGAAACACAGGAGGAATGCAGCATGCAAGAAATTATCGGTACATGCGTGACATACTTGCACAGTGAGCACAACACATTGCAAGTTTTTCCTGTGCTGGCACGGATACTGCAACATACGTATGTGCTCTCATGGAGTAGTACAGCACTGAAGGATAGGAATGCAACAGAGAAAAATATATGAATAAGGACTACCTGACTGACAAACATGTAATTATAAACACCAGTGATTATTAAGAAGCTTGCTTCCCTTCAGCATTTGCAGTAGTGGAGCAGCTGTGGTGATTAAAAGGACATAAGGCCAACAAAATCCACATGCAGAGGTAATAACTCTCACAAAGTAATAAAATGAGAGAATTGGACATAATTTTAGGCCTGGAACTTGAAGAATGGACTCATCTTGCAGTTTTGCATTGGGTTTTCTTTGTTTATATGTTTCTCCCAAATGAACCAGAAGGCCTAATTGAAATAAACACATACAAACAAGTGAAGGGAAGAATTTTGCTGCTCTGTCAAGCAGCCTCCTCCTGGTATTATCACAGCAAGTCCCTGGTAATAACCTTGAAGTTCCTATTCCTCATGAGTCTCCTGAAGGAGAGAACAGCACATCATACAAGCAATCTCTGATCTCATCTCTACCACCAGCTGAGCTGGGTTTCTCTTCTAGAAATATACTCTCTAAGCCTGAGATACCTCAAAGATGTTATCTGATAGCTAACCGAATAGGAATATTTATCTAGCTGATGCAAGGAAGTTTCTTTCTAGCAATAATACCCAGCAACAGAATTTCCTCAAACCTACTATACAGTTCCATCAATTCATTCAGAACTCATTGTTTTCTAACAGAGCACATAAAGGTATTTGGGTTTTGACTGGAAGTTTGTAAGTAAGTTTCATTGTTGCTTCAATTTAATAAATAGCATTCATGCTTGTTAATATAGCCTCGTTAGCATACTGAGCATAAATGATACAGTTCAGCCAAGACAAAAATTCATTCAGCTGATGAGTAGTACTTAATTTTCCCAAAAGTGTGATGAAATTGTTGGCTACTTGACTGAAGGTTTCTAATTTTGCTTTATAAAAGAGCCATCTGTATTTAGACTTCAGCAGAAAACAAGATTTAAATATTACATGGACAATGTAACATATGTTATGTTACGTATGTTAACATATGTTACGTTACATATGTTAACATATGTAACATTCATAATGAAAAGCCATCTAAAATTGTATTTTAACTCTAAATAATGATAACAGTAACAAATGATAATTTGTCTTTAGCCAAAAAATATAAAGCCTTGATTTTACCCAGCACTGGATTTACACTTCCTTATGCTTAAACAGTCTTTTAAAATATACAAATACTGTTATAAAGACACATGTAAAAAGATGTTAACAGTTTTTAACTTTTTTAATGAGCTATTGAGAACTAGTACATTTATCTTTGAGATGCTTACCATTAGGAATACCTTGAGTGAGATAGTAATGCCTAATGTGCATTTAGTAGTTAAAAAGAAGTGGAACAAGTCTGAGGTGATGGAGAAATTTCCATTTTCATTTCCTAAAACTCCTTAGGAGTTTGTGCCAGCCTCATCCTTGTTCACACCAGTTCTTTTCAGACAGGGCATATGAGAGTACATGCCGTATTGTTTGTGGTAAAGGAAGTCTAACCTAATGAATCAGCCTACTGTGTTGGCAGGAGTATTCTTCAGGAACACAGAAGACCAAATTCAAAGGCACTTAGAACGGATTTCTGAGGGGAAACCATGTTGTGAAATACAGAAAGACAGTTTAAAGTGGATTTAAAAAAAAAATGCTTAATTTGGCCAAGGCACTGGAAATACTGAGCAGTTTAGGAAGAACATGAATCATGACTGACCTATCCCTCCCCAATATAAAGCCATCATCTAGCAGTTGGCAGCACTGTACAGTGTTCTGCTGTTAACAAAGGCAAAACTGCCCTCAACTTCCGTTAGGATAATTTGACATTAAAAATTATGTGATGCTAATAACATTAAAGAACCTCCACTATCATAGAATCATAATCACAGAACAGTTAGGGTTGGAAGGCCTCTTAAAGCTCATCCAGTTTCAAACCCCTACCATGGGCAGGGACACTTTCCACTAGACCAGGTTGCTCCAAGCCCATCCGACCTGGCCTTGAACACTGCCAGAGGTGGGGCAGCCACAGCTTCTCTGGGCTACCTGTGCCAGTGCCTCACCACCCTCACAATAATCATTAAACACTGTATATCTGTTATTGGTATTTCCAACCCAGCAGAGGTTAAACTACAAAGCTGTTCTTCTGCTACTTGTAGTATCTAAGAGGATTTCAGATACATCTTCACTAATCACTACACTCCAGAAATAAGTATGCAACCCAATACAGTAAATCCAGGGGAAAAAGATCCACTGGTTTCTTACCTAAAAATGGATTATAGTGATGAGTTATTAAAAAGAAGTCCTGCTACATTTTTAACCTAACAGGTTCATTGTTAGAAACTCAGCATAATGAAAATAAACATGAAAAAAATCTCAGTTTTAGTGTTTTCAATATCCTTCTTAGAAATCAAAAGCAAATCAAAATGAGCAAAGAAACAACAGACTGAGGATTCGAGACAACAGAGTAAGTACCTCTGCTAGGCAGAAAATAAAACTAGTAATAGTAAAACCCCTAAATACATGGAGTAGATAAACATAAGGATTTTAATGACCCATATGCCCACAGAAGCAACAACATACAGTATATGACAAAAGATCACTGGATGTTCATATTTTAGGAGCTTGCTAACTGCACTGGCTAGAGGAGATAAAAGAATTTATGCAAAGGTTGGAAAATCTGGCCCAAGAGATAGGAAGCCCAGCCTGGCAAGAAGACTGAGGCTGGTGAAAGGGTCTGTAAGCAGCACATAGCGGCAGACTGCTCACTGAGCTGGCAGTAGTGTTACTGCTGGGGAGATGTGCTTATATAATTATAGTATGCTTGGTTTGGTTTGGAGTTTGTTTTCTTTTTCCACAAGTACAAATCATCAGTGAATAAAAACCCATGACACCAGTGTACTTCGAGCAAGTGGGCAAACCTGACAGTATGTAACTCCGAGTTTAACTCTGAATTGTAGCAAGGAACCCAAATAATTATGCTGCAAGATAAGAAAGGATGTGAAGAACCAGCATGATTTTCTTTACATTGCAGTTGTGCAGTCCTTCTGCAGGAATGCACATTTTCAACTTTTCAGGGCTTGATGGGGCCCCCTCTTGCTGTTACAATCTGGACTCACCAGAACACTATTGCTCTACTTGTTCTGTTCTTCTGAATTATAGTCTGAAATGATCCATGGCCTGTTTATATCCACTTGCTATTATGCCATTAATTATCCTTTCACTTAAAAAGCTATTATAACTCCCTGATGGCTGCACTGCTGAAGTGTTTTCTGAAAACATTTATATTCTCTTCCAAATTTAATTATGCTTGTGAAAAAATCCATGTTGTTTGAAGTTAAATTAGTATGTGCATTCATACCTTTCACACCCTCTTCTCTCTTAGTCCCCATAGTACCGGTTTGGCTGTTACTCACGTTGATACACGTAAAATGAAGAAGGTTAAAACAAAACCAGCACGAATGGAAGAACATATGGAAAACTGAATGTTAGAATCATGTGGGTTTGACAAATGGATTCATTCCCAGATCTGAGTGAGTAAAGAATTAGCTACAAAGAATGATGTAGGGAGAGATTTTTTGGGGAGTAGACAAGAGTCATGAAAATTACTCCATTAAACAGAAAATGTTAAAGATCATCCAAGTTTCTTATGGTTTGGAAATTGAGAATACTGTAAATTTACCCACTCTGTCTGATGTATTAGTATCATTGCACAACATTGGTCAAAATAAAAATTCAACATGTATCTGCCACAGAGCATGTACTGAACCAAGGATGCTCCAGCCATACTAGCATCAGAATCTGCAGGAAGTATGACATGGAAAGCAGTGATGAAGAGAAAGGTACAAGAGCCTATGTTTATGAAGTGCTATCTACAATTTCATGCATATCTGTAAAAGAACAGGCTCCCTATCATTAGATAAAACTTATTTTTCCTTTTAATCCCAGATCCTTCATCGTTGGACATTTTTGGCTGAGAACTGTAAGATGCTTCTCACAGCTTCATAAAAATTACAGACACTTTGTTATTCTATAATACATTTGAGACAAACACATAAGGGCACCTGGCATTTTGGTCAAGTGCATCCCTACTTTAGTCACAGGAGGCATGTGTACTTCAGTCAAAGATAGGTATGTACGTCATGCATTCACACATAAATGAACCTGCTCTGGTACTATTTATCAGTCTAACACACCATGGAGCTCAGTGTGGGCTACAAAAATTACCCCTCAAACTTGGTAAGTAATGCAGTTAGGCAATTTGCCTGAAGTTAATCTAGCATTCCTATACTTACTATAGCATATCCATAACTGTGCTGCTAGCAACCTACAAGTAGTAATGACTAATCTGAAACTACTTTGGGTAAAGAAAGCTGCCACCAAGAAGTAGTTAATGAACTGAAATAATAGGTTTCACCTCAGCCTGTATGTTAGAACATTCAACTTCTGTGCCGTCTATAAAAAGATTCTCTCATTCTCTTTATTCCACTTTCTTCCACTGCCCTCCACATACACGCAGTTTTTCATCCTGCTCTCTACTGAAGAAAATAAGCTCCCTTTCAGCTTCACCTTCCACAGAGGAACTCCCACCTGATATCTCAGGTCTGTAATATATGGCTCTCACAGAAGGCTGAAAATGGCTGTGTACGTTACCTGGCCTCTGCTGCCCACAGCTATTCGCCTGAATGATCCTTCTCTTTGTGTTTTCTGAGATGTTTCTTCTAACTTATTTTGCCTTTTGAAGAATAAGGAACAAGCAGCAGAAAAGGCAACTTAGCAGTAGAGACAGGTAGTACGGATTTCTCCCAGCCCTCACAACAGACAGCAGTATTTGTGCCTCTGGCTTCTTGTGCTCTTATCACATCTTAATGTATCTTAGGCTTTATTAAAGGACATGCTTTCTGAAGAAAAGTGAGTAAAACAAAATGCACTGGAAAAAAAATCATCACAAAATATTGCTGAGTTCTCAGAAACTGAAACTAAAAGAAAATTAGAAGACATAAACCCAGTTTGCACTTCAAAAGCCATTTCACAACTTGTCTTTTTGTACTACTCCTGCTAATTTTGTTTCATAGGACATTCAGTTACAAGCAAAGACTTTTATCACTGGATAAGATATTCTCTTAAAGCCTTACATTCATGATGTTTGCACCTAAAAAATCTATGATTTTTAACCCTCTGCCATACAGGCTCCAGGAATACTGAGCCTGAAGGGTTACCAACTGGAGGATAAACTTCCCTGGAACCTTCACAATCTAGAGTTTCAAAGAGTTCAAAGTTTCAAATAAGATTTATTAGACTTCAGCTTGGCTTCCTTCATCTTCCCCCACCTTTTACATATGCTTTGCTTGAGCAATGACTTGGGTTTTCCTGATTTGTTGCCAAAATTACTCCGAAGAGTGACACTATGTCAGGCTTCAGGTGATGGATGAAGTAGAAATGCAGAGGAAAAAGATACTAAACAGTAAATACTCTCTTAAAGTCCATTAAAATCTGAAAGGTTTCTTAAATATTCATATTCATAGGACAGATTTTCAATTGATGTATTTCCCATCTGTCTGCTTGCTTGTACACTGCAAGAGTTTGTATGTCAAAATAAGAAGCATCTGATGATGTTAGTACTTTTTGATAAATTCGTTAATTATAACACAATCCAATATAACAATGATCAGTTTATGAAAAACAAATTAAGAATGCTCTTAGGATTATTTTTCAAAGTGCAATATGTTTCTCATAAAGATAAATAATAATGATGAGCCTCTGCTTCATTTATTAATACTCCTTGATTCTGGAGGGAAAATATTCAGCACAACGTTAAAGATGTTCTGGCTGTGTGAGGAGATATATATATAGAGAGAGAGAGAGAGAGAGTAAATATAGGAAGTTTGGCCACATTATGCATACTGTATGCAGATTTTTCCATCACTGAAAACAATTTTTAAGACTGATTAAGATGGTACAGGACAAGTACTGTAATTCACCTTTTCTCCATGAGAAAACAACTTCTTAATGTTTGATTTTGCAACATTCAGATTTGATAAAGGTCACTTCTAATTAAAAAGAAAAAAAAATAAAAATCACAGCCAACACACTCAGCACGTCTTTCTAATGTCCTTCAACAGCACAAACCGTTCTACCAATGCTGAAATACAGGAGGAGGAGCTAAGCACTTTTCCAGAACCAGGTCTCGTTTCTTAGTATGGCATATCATAACTACCTAGCCAGACCCTCAGGAATATAGGTAGAACCCTGCTGGATTTCCTCTACCAGACATCTACCCTATGCAGTGATAACCATGTAAAATACCGTATGCGAAGAAGAAAATCTGGTACAGTAAGATTTTTAGTTAGTTTAATGATTCTGTAACACACGAAATGGAAAGACAGTATTTTACATTCTTACTTAATCAGAAAAGAACAAAAGCTTTTTTTTCTCCTGCCTGATTACAGGAACATTCATAGAGCTCACTTGGTCAGAAGAAATTAATCTTATTCTGCTGAATATTGTGGATTTGTATGTGGAAAAATACACATTATATTCCTTCTTGAGACAGCAGAACTTCCAGTTCCCAGTTAGCTTCCATAATAAAAATAATCAGATTGTAAAGAGCATCGCAGATCTTAGTCAATTTTTATACCATCAGCTGACTCTGCAATGCAAAACATGTCTAATTTTGTGAAATAAAGTTTTTAAGATGTCAGGCTAAGTCCCAAATGATTAAATGGTAACTGGCTGGATTCTAGAGAAGGGCCTTCTGATCCCTCTGTGTGTGTATTTTCCCCCTCCCTTTTACATTAATATGGAATAAACCGAAAATAGAATTTCCAGAGTTGGGCAGTAAGTCCTGACAGTACTGACAAGCACCAGACAGACATCACTGACATGAGGTGAGCTGCAATGAATTCTCAGAGGATAGGACCTTGTACATTCTCAGACCTCTTGCTGCTGTGCTTAGATAATCTGCAGAGTAACTCTCAAATAACTGGGTTAAAAGAAAAGTTGCACTGCAGTGCCTTTCTCAGAAGCAGTCAGATTCAAATTCTCTTTGGATTTCATTTGGCCTGAGACTTTGACTTCAGGACTGGAAGCGTCAGAAGCACATTCTGTCTGGGCTTTTCTCTGCAATGTACAAAACCCCCTCAATTTCTACCATTTCCAGTGTGAACTAGGGTATATGGCATCTACCAAGGTGCTCAACAACTCAACATAATATCAAGTCTCCTATGAGATTATACTGGTACGAGTGGAGACTAAACCAAGTTGCTACTTCAGGCTTCTGTATTCCCAGATGTGTGAATCACTGAACAGAATAGGGAGAAAATCGATCTACTGCAATGTCTCATATCCCTGTGTTAGGTCAGGTTGTCAGCATAATCAGAACTTTCAGTTAATAACATTTCATGTTTGCTTAAGACTGTGGATATCTACATGCCTGGTATGACTTACAAATGCCAGATCCAGATCTGAGCTGAAAGTTTTGATCCAAATGAACTTCAGATATTGAATGTGATGAGTTGAATCTATTCATCTCTGTTGAAGCGAAGTTGATGATACCCAGAACATTTGGAACTCTAATTAAGAATACAATTTCTTTTAAATGATGAATAACACGGGAGTTCGTTCTTTGATTTTACACCTACTACAGTTTGCTCATCACTTCTGTGACAATGCATATCCTTTAAAAATAAAATAAATCTCTAGTGAATTCCACAAAGGTATATTTATAGTATTAAGAGAGAATTATTCTTTGTGAGATTTGGGTGACACCACAGAACAGATAAATGTACTTTCCATAGATAACTAAATTGAAGGGAAAACTTCCTCTTCTGCATGTAAAATATGACACAAGAGCTAACCAACGTGTTATTAACATTAGTACTGAATCGCACTGAAGTGTTTTTCTATTTATCATTCAAAAACAGATTTCTGAAACATTACTAAATACATTCAAGCTTGGAATTCTCTTCCATTAGAAGCTGGTAAGGATATATCCTTATAGCTGCTCCCAATAAGTTCTTTGGAAGTTTAATTTACTTTAAGAAATAAATTAGAGAGCTGCACGTTTAATATGACTATTGTGTAGAAAGAGAAATAAAGAACAAGAACAAATCCACTGCTATTGAGTCTTTAGTTACTCCTGTGTAATTCCTTTTTCCACTTGTACTTTTACATTCAATGTCAGTGCTGAAATTGTGCTAAGGGCATAATCTAAGGCACACCACATTGGGCCTCAGTCTATTTCCATAAAAATAACACATACTTGAAAAAGTAAAAAGAGCTAAGCTATTTGCTTCAGTTGTTTTACGTGGCAAATGCCTGTAAATAAACAAGGCTTGTTTTCTCTGAATATTTGGCACCTGGAATTTAAGACCATACACAAGGAAACTTCTAAGGAAGCTGAAGTATCTGAGAAATAAGTGAGTACAGCTGCATTAACACACCAAAGCAGAATAAAAGCCTCCATAAAGAGGGAAAAGAATTAATAAAATCAGGATGCAATAAAATAACACATTATTTTCTAACTTCCTGCAGAGCTACCAATATAAGATACATAACTATACTGGTTATGCTTTTTTTTTATATTTAAATGCTTATTTGTCAAAACCTTGACTCAACATTGACTTATATTTAATTTCTCTGCCTCCATCACTCTCAGTGTACAGTTACATTTCACATCGAACAGTTCTTACCTTGGTACAGCCCTTTTCTGCTCACTCTTAAAATCATGGAACTTCAGCAGCACAAAGTAAGCCCTGAAAATCCTGGAAACAATTCCTGCTGGGAGAAATCCCTGTTTTCTGTGGACCTGCTTCATTCTCCTACCACATGACTCCTCAACAGCTCACTAGTTACTGACAAGAATACTAGCTAGAGTGGCTCTGATTCACTGTTATGGGAATGGCCAGGGAGCCCTGAGGCTGAAAATAACTGAAGAAGCCTTAGAAAACGGAGAGGACACTCTTTCTACAAAAAAACCACTTTCAGCTATTGTACCCAGGTGCAGAACATCTACTGCAGTGTCTGAGTATGATGACAAAAGCAAATATTTCTTGTGGGATGACTGTATTTCAGATACTTAGTGCTTCTGCATGGGTTTACTGTTGTTATTTAAGAGTAAAACCTTGTTCTAATTCTGAAGCAGCCTTATAGAGACTAATAATCAGTAGCACTTATCACGAATTCCTGACATGAGGAAGAAATAACACTAAAAATGCAAATCTAACTGACTGGAATATGGAACAGGTTGGATTATAGTGCTTCTAAGTGACATAATTATTTATTATTAGTAGCAATATTAGTTAATAGTAGTAACATATGATTATAATAATTACTCATAGTAAAAAAAGGAACTAAAAAATTCCATATTTATGCAGCAAAAGATAAAGGTTCCCAGAGCCAAAGGCCTGAAGATTAAAAATAAAAGAAAGATGAACCAAGCCTTACATTCATGACAGCATGTTCCTACAAACAGCATCTGAAAAGCATAGTTTATACTGGTCTGCTCAAAGCCAGAAAGAACAAGAAGGAAGAAGAGGGAAGTGCACTCTTTGTGTTCCAACTCTGTTCAACAGAAAATTGAATAACCAGTGTCTTCCTGCCAAAGAAAGACAAAATGGTTTAGTGATTTCTTGATGTTTTTGTTGTTTTTTTAAAGTGGCCTGCCAACAAACCAGCATTCTCCAGCATTCAGAGGTTTTGGAACATTAATATTTAGTGGTGTACTTTTTCACAGCCTTAAGCATCCTGAGCTGTTTTTCAAGAAGCTTACTTGTAAATTTAGTGGGACATGTTGTATTATATTACACATATTCAATTCCTTATTACTGGGTTAACAATATAGCCTGGGGGTTGTGAGGAATGAGAATGAAAGTGCTTTTGGATTCTAAGAGTTAGGACTTGCTAACTTGCTACCAATCAGTCCTGACAGGTTAAGGCCGTGGCATGATTTGAAAATTCCTTTTGAACTGTACCAGATACAGGGAAAGTTCAGCACTCTGCTCTTTCTCCATTATAAGGCACAGAGCTGGTGAGCATTTTCGGGGTCACAACTTTTTATGCTTTCTAGATGCAATGAAGAAAAGTGAGCATGTCTCATATAGATTTTTAAGAATGTCTTTGAGTATCTCAGGCATTCCCAACTAAAATACCAACCAAGTTTCTTTCTGTAATTGCAACTAATTTCTAATTGGACACCCTATGATAAATGAATAACAACACTCTGATACATGACACAGTGTAGGTAACACTGAAACATACAGACTACATTTCTCTCTAGGAAGAATTCAAACTATTGGTGTGGAAGCACTGCTCAAGCTCTGAATGAAACAGTATCTTCACTGAAGTCAGGCATGCAGCGACAAGACAACGGGGAATGGCTTTAATATGACATGGGAGATTTAGATTAAACATTGGGCAGAAGTTCTTCCCTGTGAGGGTGCAGAGGCACTGGCACAGGGTGCCCAGAGAAGCTGTGGCTGCCCCATCCCTGGCAGTTTCCAAGGCCAGGTTGGACACGGGCTTGGAGCAACCTGCTATAGTGGAAGGTGTCCCTGCCCACGGCAGCGGGTTGGAACTGGATGAGCTTTAAGGTCCCTTCTGACCCAAACCAGGCTGTGATTCCATGATTCTACGATATATGCTTCACAGGCCACAGTGAAGGCAAAAAATGAAGAACTATGCTGTGCCTATTTCTGTACCTTTGGAAGATGCTTCAATACATGAAGCTCATCCCCCTGGGACCATATACTCTTGTGCAGCACACAGCAAAGCTTGATCACACAGCAAATTTAATCAAATATATCACTTGTTGCTAGCACTACAGAAACCAGCCTAACTCTCCTAAAGGTGCCTCAGCACCACAGCCTTTCCCAGATTCAGTACAGTCAATATTATCATCCTTGTGCTGGGAATTACAGATCCCAGAGACACAGGATCTGCTACTACTGTTTTCACAGGTAATTATCTAAGTACCAACACCAGAATATTAAAAATGTTACTTTCTTCAGGTAGAAATCGTGTGCTAGTTCTGTAGTAAAGTTGATTCCACTTAGCAGTCAGTTTTAATGCATGTGCTAAGTGCATAAAAAGAGCTGTTAAAACATTACAAAAGGTTAATCAATGAAACCCTCATTTCTGAGGGCTTGTATTATGTTGTTCCACTATTTCAAATCTGCAAAAAGGAAACAAAAGTTATTTTTGCATTTTAAACAATGCATCCTTCAAACGTTGCATATACATGTATTCCCTGGAAAAGACGTAAGGGAAGTCATGCCTCTAAACATGCTTTTCTTTAGGAAGAAAATATTCTTACTTACATTAGTAAGTAAATATTCTATACAACTTTTAGTAAGAAAATATTCTATATATCTGTTAAAGGAAATGTACAGAATTTTCAGTATTTGTCCTCAGTGAAACAGTTCAATAAGATCCTGCTTAGTGTTAGCATAAACTATGTATTTTAGAGTGGCTGCTTAACGGCAAGGGAACCGAGTTGGGCTTTTTCCCCTATCAAATACATAAACTTAATAAGCAAGCTTTTTAAAGACAACATCATCTGCCATTCAGCTTAACAGAAACCAAACGGCTTTGGTTGCTCTGTTTCACCCCAGCGCTCATGTGCTGCTGCTTCAGCAGCATTCGAAAATTAAATGAAGCAATGTGCAAAAATGCCTGAAGGTATTCACCATCTTTTTTAAGACCAAAGTAAAGGGAGAGCTAGCAATATAGAACTAGAAAATGCTTTTTCCTGAGTCTATTTTTGCAGCTAAAGGTAGCCACTTCTGCGAACTAAGCTGAAAAAACCCTAGACAATTCAGACTGTACCTGATGCCATTTCAAGGAAGCACTTTGATAGAAATTGCTTTTAGTTCTGTCAATGTCAGTAGAAAATGACCAAAATGCCAAAATACACATCACAGTTGTGCATGACTGTGCTAACCAAGAAAACGGGAAGGGTAAAGCTGACTCAGAAGAGCTGCACTGACCGTGTAAAAAAATGGAATCCATCCTTTGGGCTAGATGCCATTCTGTGTCATTGATGCAAACCTGGAGGTCAGCAGAAGCACTATGAATTTACAATGGCATGACTGAAAACAGAATCTTTCCTCTAGCACATAAGTTTTATGCAGCATAAAATATGTATGGATGCTTGACAACTTTTCCTTTCATTATACACAAAAGTGACTCTCTCTTCTCTCTAAAATAACACTGTCAAACCAAGAGGGACTGCCAGAAACCTGTCACAGATAATAATCTATTTGCCCAGGTTCCTGAATAGCAATGAAAAAGAAGATATTGAGTGTCAGTTCCTAGCACATAAATTAAAGTTCCATGCCTGTAATTAGGTCGTGTTCCTCCCCACCCCCAGCAAAAGAATCATGTTTGATATTACAATGACTTTTAATTACTTTCGTGCAAGTAGGTGGCTAGAGATATTGTGGGACACCTACCCAAGGATGAGTGATAAATAAGATTAAAAGCTGCAAAACTCCTTGCTAACTTAAATGAGTTTCAAGGACATCTGCACTAGAAAGAATATTCCTGGTTTTCCTCCAAGTGCCAATGCTGCAAATGCCTACTTTAAAAGAAAAGAAAATCTCCTTTTTTCCCTTGCATTTGGAAAGGATGAAAAGGTGAAAAGATAGCACTGGCTGTTTTAATCTACATAGCTGATAGCTTCCTCCCACAGTGGTTCTGCACAGTGTTACGTGGCCCGCTGCTTGAAGGTTCTGTGCCCTTTTCATGAAATGCTATTATGCAGTACATGTAGGCAACAATAACTTACAAATGAAGGTCTAAGACCTCTGGTCTCCCAGTCTGCCCCTAAACATACTTTTTAAGTGTATGGAAAACAAATATAGTATGTAGAAAGTGGACACCCTCTCTGCTGTTGTTTCCTGTTTCTGAAACAACATGATAAGAATTAAATCTGCTACAAGGTTAAATAAAGAGCTAACATAGCACTAAGTTGAATTAGAATTTTCAAGGAATAATAAAATCTATGCAAAGGTTTACAGGAACCATCTCAGACAAATGGGCTTTTATAAAATTCCTACATTTAAGCCATTGGTGCTGAATGACATTCATGCTGCTGCTGAAAGCACTGGCTGACCTTATACAGAAAAGCAGGCAGAGATGGCAAACTAGTATATTGGGAGAAAGAACATAATGTTTCTGATACCTAGTCTTTCATATATTAGGAAACATTTCCTTCTCCATTTATATTATATGAATGCTCAGTGGTGTCCCAGGGATACTGCTGTCAGGATGTGCATAAACACAACAAATGTAACTACAGCTCCTGTCTCTATTTTATCCTTTTGATTATTTCTTTATTACTAATCTAGAAGGAAAATAATACTGGAAAACCCCACATTTACCTCAGTCAGCACATGTAAGTCCTGAAAAGCTTTGAAACACAAACAAAAATATGCTTTGCCATGTCCTTTCCAACATTAGCTTCTTACTGATCCAAGAGGTAATGCTGGGTTTAGGTAAGCACCTTTGGCTTGCTAAACCAATCTTTAGAGGGATGTCTCTTCATGCTACTTTATATTCAACAAAAATATGCAGACAGAGGACACACTTAAGTAAAAACTATGTTCTTCAGGTAACCGCAAAATATTGGGCACCTCTGTAGCATTCAGTGCTCAGGGGCTCGTCTTTCATCCATCAAAGTCAAAAGCAAAATTTTCACAGACTTCACTAGAACCAGACTGGCAATAACTGATGGGGATGGAGTAAGCAAAGGCAACATGGAAAGCAAATAAAATTGATTCTGCTTCCTGTCAAATTTATTGAATTAAAAAAGAATTAAAAAGGTAAATTTCCAACTAGTTCCATCCAGCTCTACTGACATCATTTACACTCCTTCTATCAGGAAGTTAAAATTGACTATCGTACCTTTTTCCCAAATGAAATTTGGTGCCACACAGTGACCTGCTTAAATAGTAGTTGTAAAAAGCCTTATTTAATCTTTCCATGCTAAAACAGAGAAGGCCCGGCAAAGGTCCCTTCTAACCCTGTTCTACAGCCAAGAGGAAATGATGCCAAAAAAAAGTAAACTGAACTTCAGCCTCCTGTATACATTTAGGAAGCCTGTCAGGAAGAACAGCCTGGTTTCTTGATTCTCAGGCTCCTGCATGCTTGCAAGGTACCAGTGCAACCAACAGCTATATTACTTTCAGTGAAGTAGCCAAAAATGGTTCTGTGTTTTAGAATGCATACCCAGTGCCTGGTAGTCAGCTCTCCAGTGAAAATCAGCGAGTGATGAAGCAGAATTCACAAAAACCCTGAACTAAAGTCATCAGTTTTCTTAGACAAAAAAGTCTGCAATCAGGAACTCTATTTCTTGTTCTGACTGGTCTGAGAGTCTACTGTACCGAGATGCAAAAATAGACTAGGAGAAAAAACATGTAGAAGAAAGAATAACAACTACTCCAAGCATCTCTGTTTCTCAGTTCTGTGGAATTCAAAAGCACAAATACCTATTTATGTAACTGCATTTACTGCTTAAAGTCATTAGCCAAAAATAAACACAAGGACACAAAAATGGCTATCTGTGAAGAAAAACAGTTCTCTAATATTCATACTCTTTTGATGCTAAGTCATCATCATGCTGTCTTCTGTGGACAGCATCCGTGTCTGTCATCTTGATCACGCTGACAAGTGCCTCACGGGTATCTGTCTCTACTTACTAACATTCAGTTATAAAGCAGCATCAGTAATATGGAAAAGACCTGGTGGGAAATGTTATCTCCCCACCAGAAGTGCATTTTTGCTGTGTGTATACAGATTCCTTTTTTAAACCTTCATTTAGCAACAGAGGCAAAAAATACTTCTCAATTCTCACATAAAACGCCCCTGGGAATTGTCACTGGAAGAATACCACTTCAGATCTGTCACAGAGCGACATTTTATTACCTGAAGGATGTTATCTTAACCCGGGGTCTAAAATATAAATGAACTGCAATTCACATGACTTGAGATCTAGCAGAAAGACACAAGGGTGGAAAGCTTTCCAGAGAGATTCTATGGGTAGAGGTCTGATTTATTTAATACAGATAAATATGACAAAAATATATTCATATCCCAACTTTTAATAAGTTTCTGGTTGACTGGAGAAGCTAAAGACGTCCTTGACAGCAGCTAATATACAGAATAAGATGTTAACTAGGAGAGTTGGAAGAGGAAAAAAGGAGCTTCAAGCAGATAAATTCAATTTAATGGCAGATGATTTTGGACACCAAAAGCTTTTCTGTTAAGATATTACGATCCAAAGGAGATGATGTCCTTTTTCAGCGACTTATCGTTTGTACTGTGGGATAAAATCCAAAGGATCTTCATAGAGCCTCTAGTGTTTAAGTTGAGCAGAGAATGTTTAGATATGAAAGGTCAGACCTGTCTATGAAAAGACAAGCGAGAAAGTAAACAAAGGATAAATCAGGAGATTATTTCAGAGTGTGCCAGCGTCAAAACTTTGCCTTTTCTCAAGAGGCAGAGAAGTTCTCTTCTGTATTGAAACAGGGATTTGAGGTTTGCTGATTACAAACAATGGAAAGCCACTACATGATTCCTCAGGAGTATTTTGAGTGTTACAATTACGTCTAAGCAACACTTTTCATGTTTGTTAATGGGTTACCAATTCTTCCGCATGTTGAAAGCTTCAGAAAAGGTTGGTATCATTAAGAAGGAATTTGGGTTAAGCTGCTGAACCAGGCAGATATAACTAAGTGGAAGAAATGACGGCAAATGGAACACAGGCTGTGGCTTAACGCTGCACGGTTAAGCTGCTGAATCAGGCAGATATAACTAAGTGGAAGAAATGACGGCAAATGGAACACAGGCTGTGGCTTAACCCTGCACTGAACAGCATTTGCATGTGGCTTTGGGCAGAGATTCGGAAGAGTTTTTCTGGCAGAGAGGTGTGGGAGGATGACATTTTCCAGTTGCTGATTTCTTCTGGGCTCAATAAAGAAGATGTTAGCTTGTAAAAAATCATAAAATAATTCAACTTCATCAGCAATCTGCTCTCCTAGCTGCAAGATCACAAATTCTGAGTAGGTTCTTAGAGTAAACAGGTCTCATATACCAAAATTAAATCACTTTTAAAACTGCAGCAGAGTTTCAGAATCCTTTGGTATTCAAACTACATGGGAAATCTGCCTTTAAAAAGCTATTGAAGACAGCAAGAACACTTCTGTCTTCTATCTTCTCAGCCTAGCACTGCTTCCATCAATCCTTGGGTAAAGGCAGCAATATTCAGGAAGTTTTCCTGAATTCCATGATGCCAAAAGCAGAATTTCATCCAAAACTATATGAAGCAGTAAAGACAAATCTCTTGACTCTTTTCTGAGATTCTCTCCTATAATTAGTCCCTTTGCCGGGACATACACAACTATAAAGGTATTAATCCCAGTTTACTCTGAGAGAAAAAGTCAATAGGATGTTTAACTCTTAATTTATATACAAGCTTTTGAGCATTTCACCTGTGTAATTCTGCACAGTCAGTAGCTTATTTCTTCTAATTAAATCTTTATTTCAGCTCTTGGTGGGCCTGATTTTCCACTTAGTAACAGCAAATTTACTAATATAACTGTTATCAATCAAATGGTGGTAGTGTCCAAAAAAGATTAACATAAGAAAAAGCAAAATCCAGGCCAATGACACTGTATGATAGTCTCAACGACCTCTTCACAGCTCAACATGCTTACTGGACACTTACCAGAATGCTGGGCAGGGAAGAGAAGGGAAGGAATTTTTTCTTGTTTAAAGACCTGTTATGAAGGAATGACTGGTGAGATGATGAAAAAATGAAAAACTCTGCTCAGGAAGCAAAACCAAGCAGTAAGTATAACCACAAGGACTAATCGTCTTTGTCCCTTTCATACGTACTGCAAACTGAAAGCTAAACTGCATATTAAGGTAAAATATCCTGTTACAGTCAAAATTGTGTTATGGGCAAAAGAGTGTTCACCTTATGGACATAGTGAAAAAAGTATTACTGATCTAACACTTATTGCCCCCACCATTGACAAAGCTGAAGCCCAGGACGAGTCAGAGTCCAGTTGTTTGGCCACTGTTAAGCAAAGCACAGCCACGTCAAGCAAAACCTGAGATTCTGCTTTACCAGGTCAGCACAAAAGCCTGTTGCATTTTACTACATTTTGCAGTCATGCTTTCTATTTGACCACATTATTGAATCCCTTCATTCACTACATACAGGATATAAACCAGAAAAAGTAGAATTAATTGACATAAAAAATAAAGTATAAACCTATTTCTGAATCTTCAGATTAGAAGTAGCTCTCACTTTATAATAGTCAATTGATTCTGCTTGCTGATTATTTGATGTTGACTACAAACCTTTTTATAATGTTCTGTAAACTCTTCACCTTCTGATTCTATATGTAAGCAGTAAACGCAGGTGTGTGTACTATATGGGACTAGAAGCGCAGCTCCTTTAGTTGTACCTCCTATGCATTATTTCATTTTTATTTTTGTAAAGTGCCATCAAAATATTTCAAACTGAATTTGCCTTTCTCTCCTTAAACTAAATGCTCAAGTGAATTAGGTATGAAAGTTACATCAAGTTGACAAGAAAATCTTCACATACTTTCTGATCCCTCCCAGGCATGCCAAAGCTACTTCATGAAGTAGTTCACTCAGTAAAGAGGTTTGCAGTGCCCAGCTACCAGTGAGAAAGGTGGGAATTTAACTGTATTTGATACATTGGAAGGCTAGACTTGCCCGTTTATTTGAACTCTACTCATGCTAAAACAGAGCTCCCTAGTCAGCGCATGCAGCTTTCATGTGCTTAAAAAATATTATGACATTCAAAGCCAGATAAACCAGAACTGTGCTCCACACTGGTATCTTTGGTACAGAGACATGCAGGAACTAACTGCCATCTGCACATCAGCACACAGTTCTCTCATGGAATTCCTTCTGGTCACTTCAGCTACTGTTCCTATAGCCAGCATTAGACTATGCCCCGTAATGAACTGCTGATGTCCCCATGTTAACATGGAAAGCTGGCACTAAAAGCTGCCCCTGACAGTAAGTCAGTAAATTACAAGAGGCATATAAAATAAGGACTAAGAGAAATTAGCTTCCTTCAGGGAAAGTACACAATTACAGGTGTTGGGCAAAAGTACAGCAAAGCTCTGAAATACAAAACACGCCTGCACCCAGGTTATGGATTTAGTTAGCCTAATTCCTCATGATAAAAAGGGGGTGTACCTCCCATTAGACAGAACTCTGATTATTCATACCCTACACATGCAATTACATAGAAGGCTGCACACTTGACTATAGAAAATTCTGCTTTGACAGCTGTTAAAAATAATCAGTGAGAAAGTGTGCATCTTATACCTATCGGACCACAACACACAGAAATCTTTGTGCCAAAGGCAGACCACTGTGACTTCTACATAAACCCAGCAGATTTATGTGCTGACAACTTAATTCCCTGCACAAGAAGGGAACAAGAAGGTCACTGTGATATTTGCTGTACAAGAGCAGCATTCTTTCTGCAGTCTTTCCTGACAGATGTCATAGTTTGCCTTCCTGAGTTCACACACACAATTCATTTCACAGGCACTGAAATGCCTGTTGCAACCAAGTATGAAACTGCGTATGAAAGTATAAAAAATAAATCACCTTCCCAGGAAAGCTATGCAAAAATAAAAAGTCCACACATTGAAAATTAAACAATAAATGCATTTTTACTGTGGCACAAACTGTAATAACAAAGAAAACTGCTAACTCTTTAAAATACCCAAACTGTGCTATGTAGATAGTGGATTTTCTGGAGATTAAGAACAGCATCATGGCTATAAAAATGAGTGGGTGCATTTGATTCTTGTGCTATTACATAAACTGATCATACGGACTGAAAATATTTACTCAGAAAAACATTCACTCTGAAAAACATTCAGTTCATAATATTTCAGAAGAAAGTCAGAACATGAAAACTCTAGTTCTACACCACAGTAGTTGTGGAGGTTTTGTGGGTGAAGGTCTAAGGGAAAGCAGAAAAGCAAATTAGAAGTGCTTACATGTGTCTTCTTATCAGAATATAAACGTAATGGAATCTCAGAATGGTTTTATATCAAGACATACCCTGGGCAAAATTAGTGGCAATTTGTTGAAAGGTACGAGGAAGCTCACGAAGAAGTACTGTGCATAGCCACTTCTCCCTGTAAACTGGTATTTATACTAAGTAGGGCTAAGGAAGAAAGAACTGAGGTTGATAATTTCATGTGTTTCCTAATTATGATGCACTAGCACCTTAACAAAACATTCCTGTTCAAGATCCTACTGTAGTACCAAAACATTACTTAATTCTTTTATGAGGGCATTTATAGAAGAGGCAATGAAATGCTATGTTGCAACCTATGGTATTGACTTTTTATGCTAAAACAAAATATAACAATGGAAGGAAGTACATATTTCTCATAAAAACATTCAAATCTTATGAAAGAGGCAAACTCTGATTTTCAGTTGTTGTTATTCATATTTTACTCTGTTCTATGGTTAAAATAATTATTTTCATTTCACCCTATTTCACTAATAGGGTGAAAAGAGAAAACTAAAAAATGTCCATGTGCCAAATGAAATGTTCCTGTCCTACATAATATATGTTTTCTCATTAAAAAAAAAGGCATTTTTTATTTTTTCTTACATTTCTTCACATTCCTGTTTATATGACTATGCAGACAATACATTTTCAAATAGAAATCAAACAAGCAGGCAGAGAGAGAAGCACTGTCATAGCTAGACCAGTAGATCAATTCTGTTGAAGACTGAAGACTCCACTATGAAATTAAGAGAAAATAGTAACCACAGACGATTTCAGGCAAAAACAAGCTGAGAAATTAGGTTGCCATAATTGCTATTTGAAATAATCACTGGGCTGGGTTTTTTTTATGTGGAGCTAGATCCATTTGCAAGCAACCACCTATCTTCCAACCATGATTAGGTTATGACTGCTTTGAAAAGTGTCAACTGACATGATGTAGCTACAGCTGATCCAGAAATGCCCATAAAGAATCTAGACTGAAAGTATAATTTATCAAAATGAAAGCATCAAGTAATATCAAAAGGTGATCAACTGACACTAACACACACCCTTTCTTCCAGCAACAAACCTAACCCTGCACCTCACACCAGTATTCCAAAACCTACTCAGGTGCTAAAAGCTCTGGTACTCTGGTAGCATGACTCTAAAGCACCCTTAGAGAATGCCACAGTATTTTTCATGCCAGCCTTGTGGTTAAAACTAATGTGGTTGGGGTTTGGGTTCTTTTTTTTTTCTCTTTAATGACAGCTTCCTAATTATTAGGACGTAACAGGAGTAGCCTAATTATTAGGCTACTCTCAACATGGAGCACCCTCCTCCTTTGAAACCAAACACTTTTGCAGAGGAGACTGCAAGACAGATGGAAGGAAGGAAAATGGAAGCAATGCTGCCTCACAGATAAGAGGCAATACCTTGTCTGGGTTTCACAACAGAATATTTGTGTCTTCTTTTTTTAATCTAACGACTGTTTCAATATTCTTCTACCTCTTACTCAATGAAACAGGATTTAATGTAGTTAAAGTTAGGTAAAACAAGTGTTCTAATTTTAGGTCCATGATGCTTTTAAACAAAACCAAGAAAAAGGATACCAATTAAAATAAAATGACACTTACCTGATGAGATGTCTATTCGGTTCTTCTTCACTTGGGTGACATTGATATGGACACTGACTTTGCCCTCATTTATGTTGATCTCAACGTTCCCCAGGTCATCTGCAAAGTTGCTGAAGACAAGAAGTCCACTGGGGTTCCAGGTTCGGAAAAGGAAACTGACTGAAAACAGGTCCTGGCTTGGACGACCAGGAACCTCAAGGTAACTGGTTGCATTGAAAAAGACAGGCACTGTATGCGGCTCCACACAAGAAAAACTTAAATTTCCCTAAGTAAAACACAAGAAAAGAAGCAAAAACATAAGCAAAATGTAAGACTCCACTACATTCATAGCTATCTCTAGAAAAGTATTTTAGGTTTTATTAAGCCTTGACTATTGTGATTGATGAAAGTTGCATGTAAAAATGTGCTATTACTATTGTTATTGTTGCTATTACAGTGTTGTTACTGATGTTTCTGTTTTTTTTCTAGCAATGGCCCCCCTGTATTTTGCTCTGAACAAGTACACAATATGAGGCAGCCTTTGCCCTACACATTTAAAGTCTAACTAAGATAAAGATTAGATTAAAGCAGTAAAATTCCAAATTCAAATATGAAGAAATTAATCACAGAGAAACTCCAGCTTGTTTGTGACCACCAAAGATGCCTACAACACAGCAGTAATTCATCCTTTTATAAAAATGAAATACAGCTTTCCAAATACCATTATATCAATGTGTCAATCAATACAGTACATAAAGTTGTGAAAGGACATATAATACCTCATGAAGAGCCAGCCTCTCTGTGTTTTCTACTAGATAATACTAGATAAGCTAATACTTCATTTCATTAAATAGAAGGATTTCAAGTACATGATCATGATCAATGCCTAACGTTTGTAGTAACTCAATAATTTTCTCTGTAAAAGAAACTGCAGTTTTTACACTGTAAAATTTTACTCTTTGGGACACTGACAAAAATCCAGTCAACTTTATTGATTGCAAGGCTTTAATATAGCCTACCTATAAAGGCCAGTAGAACTAGTATCAACTAGATTACCAGGTTGGCAGCCTCCCTCATCAATTAAGAAACACTGATGTTTGCAGTAATAGGGAACTAGAGATTTCTTCCTACTGATCTCCTAAATGATTCCCTCCTATCTTTATCATAAAACCTCAGCATAACAAACCATGTTCTTCTCATACACCTGTGTTTCACAGGTAACAGAAAATAGCCAAGAATTTAGGAAAATAATCAGCTAAAACAAGCATAGAAAACTTTTTAATTACAGTGTGATGAGCAAAGGTACAACTATTGTCTCAGTAAAGGCAAAGGGCCTCCACTTAACCCCTTGTTGCTAAGGTGCTCGGCTATTCTGAGTGGGGTTTTTTGTTTAAAAATTGCCTTGAGATTGTAAGTTTTCAGCCAACTAACCATCAAATCCAAATAGTTAACTCATTTGTTTGACTAGTTTTAGTCTCGATATTTCCAAGTGTGCCACAGAGTATTTTTGTTTAAGCCACAGATTTTAAATACAGATAAAAAATGAGCTGGAGACTGACTAAAATACCCTCTGCAACCCTTTGCTAACATCCTATGGTCACAACTGCAGTCACGACTTCTGCTACACAGTGCTGTGGAGACACAGAAGGCAACAGCAATTCATAAGAGCTGACATCTCACAGTTCAGTTAGATTCCAATTAAGTAATGCTCAGAAAGCATTTTATTAGACATTTTTAAGAGTTTCTTTTTCTGCCTTGTTACCAAGAGGAACTAACAATTTCCTCGTAACAAGGCAGCTTTCATATCCAACTGACACTCTCCTGTCATCCAGATGCTTTGGATACTCGCATGTATAATACCCATAAATGTTAATAGCACTAAATGCGTTCAAATCCTTTTTCACACCATCACCAGCCTAACTCACAAAAGATTTCTTGAGGAAGTTAAGATATAATTCTAATTTCTTTCCTACTTGGTATTTTCCCTACTGAGCTAGTCATTAATCTGAACTGGATTATCAATTCCCTCCCTGACTGTGAAGTACAGCCCATCTGATACCGTTTGCTCACTAGGTCAAGGTCAAGAGTTAGAACCAATCTGCAACTTGTCTCTATAAAGATATCCCCATTTTTCAAAGAGAGATAGACCCTCTTCTATAGATTCAGAGTTTGCTGCCGAATAGTTCTCTGGGCAAAGACACAGTCAAAAATATACTGCGCATTTATACTGAAAATACTGGTCTTAACAGAGAATTTTTCATACTACATTGGAAAGGAAATGGTAAAAAGACCTTAATTTGGGTCTCTTGAGCTTTATATAATGATCTTTAATCTGTCTTGAAAATTAGCTTCATGTTTACTTCTTATAAACCAATTTTGCTTACCCACAATCAGATATTACCCCTTGTGGAACTACTACTGGGTCTTAAATCCTTTCTCAATTAATAGAGCTACCGGCTGAATACATTGCTCCCAAATGAGAAGTAATGAGTTTGTTAAGACTGCAATACCTGTTAAATAAGGCTCATACCTTACAGGCAAGCCATGCTAATGTTTATCACGTTATTTCAGTACTTTTCTCAAAATACCTTATTATTCATCTTTAAGCTTAACATAATGTTCACTCAATACAAATAATTTAATGAAAAGAGTCATCTTAACTTTGTATATAACTGAACTTAGTAATACAGGGCACAGGAGCTGCAGAATTGGGTGGAGCAGTGCCCTCGGTTCAGCAGTAGCAGTCATTTTTCTCCTTCTTAGTAGCTGGTGCAGTGGTGCAGTGCTGTGTTTTTGGCTTTCAGCCTGGGAACAGCACTGATAACATCAATGTTTTTAGTTGCTGCTCAGTAATGTTTACTCTGACCAAGGACTTTCTGAGCCTCATGCTCTGCCAGGGAGGAG
>WYDI02009762.1:1757-12227 GCA_009867235.2 Psittacus erithacus
CCCAGCCCAGCTCTCTCAGCCTGGCTCCAGAGCAGAGCTGCTCCAGCCCTCGCAGCATCTCCGTGGCCTCCTCTGGAATCACTCCAACAAACATCCCTCTTGTGTTGAGGTCATGTCTCAGCCATACCACACAGATAAACACAAGGTGCTGTGTATCCATGTGGAGTTCAATGAAAGGCAGAGTAGGAAAGAAAATACCAAACCAAACACAACCCAGATTTTATTCCAGATTTGCTGTTATTTGTTGGGTATCCCCAGGCAAATTGCTCAGAGCTGAGTTTTCAAGATAGTTATGGATCAAATATTCAGACACTCAACTGAGGGCTAGTTTCAAAAGAGCTTCACTCTGCTTGTAAATCCCAACATGCTGAGGTGTTCTGAACTCTGGTGCCTGTGTGGAAAGGGAGCTCTTTGGTAGGTCTCTCTTCCTGCACAAATACTACACAAACTCTCGCTTTCTGCTGCTACCTTTCTATGTATAAGCAGCCCTAAGAAACAGTCCTCAGCTGAGCAACGGTGCTGAAATATTGCCCAGCACCAGCCGTGGGTGGTTAGTTTTGGAGGTGGGGTCCACAAAACTGGAAAACCCATTGTGGAGGCTCCTGAAAGCAGCTCTTTCCAGGTAGGAGTATCCTTTCTACTGCAAATATGCTCTGCTGGGAAGTCATTCAGGGCAAACCCCTGTCTCCTTTTGTTTAATGGTGGGGTGAAGCCACTGTCTGAGATTTGGGACAACGCAAAGGAGATTTTTGGCTATATTGTGCTTTCTTGTCTGGCCATGCAATGCAAAAACATGGGAGGAAGGTGACCAGCTCCACCTGTCTCACACCAGTACCAGATGGTGGAGCTGCAAAGATCCCAAGGTTGAGTAAAACCTGTAACTTGCTCCATCAAACAAAAAACAGTGCCCAGAACAGGGTTTGATTTTCTTCCCAGTTATAAAAGCAGGATTCAAGCAATATGGCACCAAGCACAGCGCACCCATGTCCCAGTGAAACACCATTCCAGCCACTGCCAGGCACAAACATCTCCACAGGCATCTCCAACCTGATAAAACAGTTGTGAATCTTGATGCCTCAGAAGTACAATCTGCCTGTTTTCATATGGTCTATGTTATCTGTTGAATTAGCCTGAAGGGACTGGCTTTCATTTGGAGGATTGCTGCTTTCATTTCAGAAGAATGGCTGAAGAGATTTTGTTTCCTTTCCAACAACAGCATTTGTTGTGGGTGAAGGATATGACATCTTTAAGGGAGCAGAGAGAGAGAATTATGTGCTAGACTCTGCCACTGAAATGAATTCCCTGAAGGAACGTACATCCACATGTAGGGCTGGAGATCTGGCAGAGAAGGGTATTCTTAAGGGGAAAAAAGCTGTGCTGAGCCTGTCTAATTCTACCTCCTTTGATCTGTCTCACCATAGACCCTGGACATTTCCCTCTTTCTCCCTGCGGAAGAGGAATAAAGCACTAAGAGATTCATAGAATCTGAGGCTGGTTTGGGTTAGAAGGGACTTTAAACCTCAGCCAATTCCAACTCCCTGCTACAGGCAGGGGCACCTTCCACTAGAGCAGCTTGCTCCAAGCCCCTGTGTCCAACCTGGCCTTGAACACTGCCAGGATCTAGGACCCTTCACCCAGGAGTCATTCAAGTTGCATCTACACTTTGCAATGGTGCAAAGAAACCCGGGTGTCCTCAGCCCTGCCCTCACCCCAGGAGCACTCAGCCTTTTCCACCTGCTCAAGGACCAGCAGTGGAGCCATGAGCACCTCTAGTAAACCAGTTTTGCTGCAATTAAAGCTTTGAGCTTGCTGGCTTCTTTCCTCACTGTGGGCCCTGCAGTCATTCCTCCTCACCCTAGCAATGCTGCACATCAAAGATCAGTGGAACGTCAGTGGGAGAAGCTGCAGTGCTGTGTTTTCTTCTCTCCTCAACTGCTTTTTTAGCATTTTAAAACACAACGCACTCATGAAAGCTTATAAAATTCCTCATTAAATTTACTGTGCCACAGGATTATATAATGCCTCTTGGAGCTGAGGATAAAACAGCTAATCTTTGATCTGTCACCGGAAAGCATAATATATTTCAAAAAGCTATTAGCCCTTAAACCAAAAGCAGCACAGGATTTGATGCGGGGCAACAGGCGATAAACCACTGAAACTGTTTGGTACGTCTGCATAGAAAGCAGGTGGAAGCAGCTGGAAGAGCCCTGGCATTTGTTTTACTCTGCTATTTAAGACATATTTTACATAGTTTGCAAACAGCGTGCATGACAACTGACAGTAAGTAAAGGTACCTGAAAAAACTGTTGAACAATTGATTTAGCACAGTTTCAGAAGCAGAACTCCATTGGTCAGCTTACACAAGAAGGCAAAGGCACTAAGTATTACATATAAAATAATATGTATAAATAGCCTTTGATTTTTTTTATGGCAACGCGTCTTTAAGGAGCCTTAGAGCCATCAGCACTGACCATAGCCTCCAGATGAGCAATATCCATTTTGTGGATGGAAATCCTAAAGCACATCTATTAATCCTAAATGGCCTGGTTATTTCTGAAGGGCTCTGCAGCAGGACTAATTCAAGGCCAGGTTGGATAGGGCTTGGAGCAACCTGCTCTAGTAGAAGGTGTCCGTGCCCATGGCAGGGGGTTGGAACTAGATGAGCTTTTAAGGCCAGTTCCAAGCCAAACCAGTCTGGGATTCTATGCTTCTATAAAACTTTACAAGCGTAGTGGTGTGCCTCTGACCCTTACATGAGGCTTTGGTGTTTGCTTTCTGTCCATTAGACACGCATATGTACAAGAAAGCACTGAATTGTAACATGTTCTCTGAACCAGGTTTCGGTAATAAAGAAACTGTGCCTTCAGCATCCCTTCATTCCTCACAGTGTACGCAGTGTGGAGCTGACTCACTCCATGGTGCTGTCACTAGCAGGATCAAAATTTCAAACAGAGAGTACTTGAGATACAAAGGAGACAGTTCTGGAAAGAAAGCAAGGCTATTGCAACCCACAGAGGTCAGAGTAAATAAGCAGGAACAAGATCCACAGTCCTGAGAGGCTGAACACAGCCCAACCACAGCTTTGCTCTCACTGGGAAACATCCTCCTATTTCCAGAACTCACACTGGAAAGCCACAAGGTTTGACTCTTCAGAAATGCTGTTCACAACTTCCCCAGGGCAAATTCACCCCAGCTAAGACAGAACAGCTGATACAGGCGGATATTTCTTCTTTTCCATATTCAACGTTTTGGTGCTCAGAAACAGGACAGCACAAAGGTAGAAAAAGATTCTTTGACATAATTTTGGCCACCTCCACCTGTGACACTGTAATCCCTCTTCTGCGCCAGCTGGATATGGAGAAAGGCATGTTCATGAGGGGAAACAGGGCTTTGGGAGTGAGGTGCATGGGGCGTAGCTCTGAGCAAACATATATGTAGCCTGAGTACCCCTGTTCTGTGGGTAGCCCAGCGGCAGAAACCTGCATTTACACTGAGTATTTGTAACCTTGGAATGAAGAATTCCATGGATGGAGGGGTTTCTGCCTGTACAAAATTGCATCAAGTGAAAACCGAGTAGGTCAAAATTATATATATGCTTGCATTTTAAAAGCAAAACAAAGAGAAAAGCTACTCACTCTGTTCGGCTACTTGTTCACTACAGGGAGAAGAGGAATCATGGGAAAACTCAGTAGGCTAAGAAGTGCACTGAGAGCATCAGCTGTCACTTCTCAGAATTAATGGAGAGAGGTGCCACATAGAAATTATTGTGCAGCCTGGCTACAGTACCTCTCAAGGTAATTGAAATTAAGGACTTCAGCTCTTAAGCTTACCAGTTACAGCTTCCGCTTAGAAGGTCGGGTCTCCAGAGCCCTGTGGGCACAGAACACCCTATAGAGTCAGACACCACACACTGAAAAATCACTGTACTGAGGCTCCTAACACTTAAGTGCACCCAATCTGAAGTACAAGGAGAGTCCTACTTAAGTCAAATGCTACTCGTTTAGACAAAATGAGTGGTGGAAGAACTGGGATGCCAAGTACTGGGTTTTGGAATATAGCTGGGGGTGAGGGGATGGGGAAGGTTACTCAGACTGAGCAATACATTGAATAAGAACACATTGTTTACTGGTTTTAATACTCGCATTTATGAACTGCTTGCAAAGGCACATTTAATTACTTTTGTGAGGATAGTTTCAAGAGTGCAATAGGAACCTGAAGGTGTATTTATAGCCTGTTAATCATCCTTGTGCAAATAGCCAGGAGAATACCTACATATAAACTCTTCCCTGTGAGGGTGCTGAGGCGCTGGCACAGGGTGCCCAGAGAAGCTGTGGCTGCCCCATCCCTGGCAGTGTTCAAGGCCAGGTTGGACACAGGGGCTTGGAGCAAGCTGCTCCAGTGGAAAGGGGTCCCGCTGCCCGTGGCAGGGGTTGGAGCTGGATGAGCTCTAAGGTCCCATCAACCCAAACCAATCTGAGATTCTATGATAACTCAAACCCATTTAAGCCCCCTGTTTAAAATTTCACTACAGTAGCTCACTGCCTGAATCCCAATGAATCAGTATGGACAAGTCTGTGTTTGAGTTATCTTGCTGCCTATCTAAGTGCATCCTGGCTTATGAGATCATTTGTGAAGAACAGCTGTAAGGTCACAACATTAATTTAGACTAGAATTCAATCCCCTGATTTAAATTAGCTGTATATAATATTATATGTAAATAATATTAGTAACATATGATAACTTGTGAGCCAACAAAGGCTTAATTTTAACTAAGTTAATGTTTAATAAATGGTTCTTCAAATGCTATAAACTCTAATAACTTAATAGATCTCCTTATAAACTCAACAATTCTTGTGCTCATATTAACTCTTCATTTCAAGCTGTTCACGGTGAGAATTCATCAGTTATCCAGGAACCCTCAACAATCGGACTTCACATTAAACATCATCCATACATTTCTGAATAAACACCTCACCTGAGCACTCACGGAGAGTACAGAGTCTCTGTACCTACAGATTGGGTGATCTACACAGAAATCAGTGCACAGGGATTAAATATTTCTGTGTAGAGCTGATCCTGCTGCTGAACAAGAGCACGCTGGAACCTGTCTGTGTTGATGTGGGGAGTGTGGAAAAGGTCTGCTTTAAACTCTGCCTTGGGTGGGCTAATGAATGGTGTTTGCAAGGAGGAAGGCTTGCTGGCAGGACTTTCAGCTTCTCTTGTAGATGTAGCTTTAATCACTGGGGGCTGCTGAGGCGAATAAGCCTGTTTCTCTGGGGAAAAAAAGAAAGCTTTTGCTGCTCCTTTAAAAAGCTGCCAGTGCCTGGAACAACATTATATATATATTTATGTGTGTATGTAAGTATTCTGCTTAGAAAGAACATCTAGGTCATGTTTTCCACACTGATCTACCTTCCAGCTGCATCATCAAGGGCACTTTCACAGAAGCAAGGGCCTTATTAGGGATCTCATCTGCTACAGCTGCTTATTCCCCCAGTTTGAAGTTTAACTCTTAGCAGTGTATGGGGTTTGCATGGCAAAGTTTGGGTAGAACGGGTGTTATTGATATTGCTTCTCTAAAAGCTTCCCCCATGTCTGATAGAGCCAATGTAGTTGGCTGCAGGAGGGACCCATCACTGGCCAAAGCTGAGCCCATCAGTGACAGTGGCAGCGCCTCTGGGATGATGTATTTGAGAAGGAGAAAGAGAAAACTGAGCAGAAGCAACTGCAGCCACAGAGCGAGAGCATGTGAGAGAAGCAGCCCTGTAGAGCCCAAGGTTAGTGCAGAAGGAGGCAGGAGATGCTCCAGGGGCTGGAGCTGAACTTCCCCTGCAGCCCGTGGTGCAGACCATGGAGAGGCACCTGTGCCCTGCAGCCCACGAAGGTCCCTGTGGAGCAGAGATCCTTCTGCCACTTGGGAAGACGGGAGGGGTGGGGGAATGTGTTTTAAGATTCAGTTTCATTTCTCATTACCCTTCTCTGATTTGATTGGCACTAAATTAATTGCTGCAGTCAGGTCAGTTCTGCCCGTGCTGGTACCGGGTGAGTGATCCCTCCCTATCCTTATCTCAGCCCATGAGCCTTGTGTTCCATTTCTTCTCCCCATCCTGCTGAGGAGGGGAGTAGCAAAGCAGCTTTGGGGGGCACCAGCCTCCAGCCAGGCTCAACCCACCACAGCAGGTCCACCTTTGTTTCATTTCCCCAGCAAGCAAACACCACTGTCACGTTGCCCAGAGGAGGGACAAATACCAAGGGAAGGCAACAACACCTCAGCAAAGACAAACAAGCAAAAGACTGTGTGAGATTAACTAATAGGTCAACTAAAGGGAGATTTCCTCACATGGCCCTTAAATGAAAACCTCACAGGGCTCTGCAGTTCTGGTGTATAGCTGGGGATAAAGGCATGTTCAAAGGGGATACTGACAGCCAAGAAATATAACATCACTCACATCAATAAAGCAATAGCTGTAAAATGCAACACTTTCATGGCGTATTAGATATAAGACAACTAGGTACACAGTGGAAGCCAGTATCCTCCACTCATACACTGGATTTTTGCTATAGACTATTGATGGACTATATGACATCTTTATTTATACAACATAGCACTTCACCTAGTAAAGCCTATTTGTATCCCTGAATGAATCACACAATAACTTCTAACAAGTTGCAGATAAGAACAGCAAAGACAGGTCCTGTGCGAGTGTATTAACCTATCTGTTATAATCACACTGGTTTACAGCTGGCAGTTTTAGTCCTCTTCAAATCTAGATCCACATGACCCAGTGCCCATTTTTTAAAGAGCATGCCATAGTTTTCAGCCAGCAAGAGGCTTGCATTTCACAGCTGCAGCTTGGCTTCATAGCTGAAGGTCCAACGCCTGCAGCAGCAGCCTGTGGGCTCACATGTGAACTCTGACACCCCGTGGCATCCTTTTACATACCGGGGTTCACTGAGCATCTCAAAACAAGAGGAAAAAAGATGGCCTATACACAGGGGAAGTGATGGAGAATCCTTTAGGAGGAACAGGAGATGAAAACTCCAGAAGACACAAGCAGCAATTAAGATTATATTGAGCACTGAGAATGTCCCTTCCAATCCAAACTAGCCTGTGATTCTGTGATTGAAGCACTTATGACTGCTGCATTATATAGCAAAGTCCTCACCAAACACCATGATGACATTTGCACTCAAATGGTAACATCCACCCCAGCAACCGAGGAACAGTAGCTTGTCCAAGGTGGCTGAATCTTGTCTTTTTATCTAAATTCAATGCTTTGCCTGCCTAGCCCCCTCTGTGCTTACACAAACTCACACAATGCAGAAGCCCAACACAGCGATGGCACTAACCACCCACCACTGCTGGGCCTGCTCTGTGCAGCATCCTCACGTGCTGCTCCATGAAACCCCATCTGTCAGACATTTAAACTGCTTCCTTCTGCCACTGAGCACCTCACAGCATGGGGCAGGTTCTCCTCCTGGCTCATCAGGCTTAACTACCTATTAAACTGCCTCATATTGGCACTTTTATTAAGGGATCATGCCCACAACATTACAATCCAACAGACCAAAATGGACATGAGATCTTAATTTCTAACAACATCCCAGCATCATACAGCGAGAGCAAGAGAACTTAGACCCACAGCATTGCCTCCAGACTCTCCTTCCTCATCCTCCTCACTGAAACGCCTCTCCAAGGGGCTTTATCCCAAATCAAATCTGAGAGTTTTACTTGTCTCGGTTACAGATGCTCCACAGGGACAAGGAAATTACTGGAATAACCAAATCGCAAAGCATTTTCTGGGTGGGTTTTTTTTTCCCCGTTTTGTTGGGTTTTTTTTAATTGTCAAGTCCTTTATTATAGATATAAAGTAAAAAAATGTTACTCACTGACAGGCTTAGAGAATTACTGGGCAAAGGAAAACAATAAATCTATAAGAAAACCAGATACTTTACAGAGATGATAAATGAGGGCGGAAAATGCTTAGATGACACAAAGTGCTTTCCAGGAAACTTTACATTTTATTCGATTATTTACAGCTTCTAAATGTGGGAGGCACAGGAGGATGCTCTCTTCTTCCCCACCTGCATGTGCTGATGAAGATCATAACAATGATCTGTTCAAACGCATCTGCAAGGACAGGCTGGGCTTGTTCACCGGGTATGTGGTGGAGCAGGAGAGAGCAGCAGAGCCCTCACAGTGCCCAGCATGAAGTGTTCAAGCTTTTCAAGCCAGTATGAGGGGCAGTGGAGCAGGAGGGCTGTGGGCAGTCCCTGGGGGCCAAGGACAAACGGCACACATTGCTGCTGTCCACAGCATGTTGCTTATTGCCCAGAGAAGCTGTGGCTGCCCCATCTCTGGCAGTGTTCAAGGCCAGGCTGGACAGGGCTTGGAGCAACCTGCTCTAGTGGAAAGTCCATGACAGGGGGGTGGAACTGGATGAGCTTTAAGTTCCCTTCCAACCCAAACCAGTCTGGGATGTTATGCAAATTCCTGGTTATTGCATTTGAAAAACACATTCCTGGATGGAGAAGGAAGCAGAAACGTAGGGATACAGTTCCAAGGACCACGATGCCATGTCACGAGATGGTGACATCTCGTACACCAGCAGCCCAATCTCTCACCTAGGTTTAGGGAGAGTGCTGCAGAAAGCTGTTACACTGAAATGCGAAAGGAAATTCAAGCATGAGACAGTTCATGGCACTCAAAGCTCCATGTTCTTCCTTCTTCAAGTAAAACAAAAGCGTGGAATCAATTTCTCCGAGCCAAACATCTCATATGACAAATGCAAAGCTACATTGAAATATCCGGCAGCTTCACTCTCCTCCAAGTCAACATAAGAATTCAAATCATCTGGGACACCAAGGTGAGAGCTACCAGGAGATGTGCAATTATAAAGGCTAGTTGGAGGCTAGAGAGGGTTGGTTAGTTTCCCCTCTCTTGAAGGTTCTTATACTGTGACTAAACACACCAGAAAATACGGCCATCAGCTTGACACTAGGAAGGTGTTTGGTTTTTTTCCTACAAATACACTAACAGTGGCCGCCCACTATTAAGATTTTGCTCTTTAGCTGCAAAAAATTAGAGCTACGCATTCCTTTTTGTTACATCCAAGCGTTCACTATCAAAGCAAGATTCTGTTAGAACACAAAACAATGTTTCAGGCATCACAACTTGGTAGAGTATTTGTTTTTTTTCTTGTGATGCCATCTGTGTATTTACAAACTGGCAGTGTACCACAGTTCCTAAGGGAGCAGAACTTACTGCCTCAACTAATCTCCTTACTAAGAGAGCAGTGGAGATCTTAACAAATAGGCTGAGCTCTAGAAACTTTCATCCCTGAGACAAAGCACCAACCTCTGATGTGCCACATTCATTAGGCACAGGTGAGGGAGGCACGAGCAGTCCTTCTGGCTCCTATTAAGAATATCCCAAGAAGTTTAAGCCTGCATTCAAAAGCCCCATCCAGGTGTACATGAAACCAGTCCCAAAGGCTGTGGGATACAAAGGCAGCCAGACACAGCCTCTTGCTCCTCATCAGGAGCACCCTATACATGCAGGTAACATGCCCCGAGAGCCACTTCTGTAATGTACAGAATGCTTTTATTAGAGCCCAAACATCAAACAAGCTCTGCTCAGCTTGAGCTTTGTACTCATCACTGGAGTAACCTCACAAGAGGGAATTCCTTAATCCCAGCAGAGGCAAGCTCTGGGCAAAGCATGTAGATATAAAACAGGAAGAAAACTGATCCTCAGTACAGCCTAAATGACTTATGCAAGGCAATGTGTATCAGGTATTTGCATTCCAGAAACCTCAGGCTGAATCTCTGCATCCTCTACTCAGCAAAAAGTCAAGGGAAACTCAGATATATAAGAGACAGCAACTGGCTTTTCATCTGAAGTTCAAAACTCCACAGTTACTCCTTCAGAGGACTTTCTCCAAATCTGATTGCGAGGCTGTTTCAAGCAGGAAGCCTGTATTTCTGGGTTATAGACCCCAAGTGAACATCAGGGAATCAGAGCACTGGTTGTAATCAGCAGCACTAGAGTATAGTGCAGACACCACCATTTCCCCCTTTGATGCCTGCTGCTGCTCTGTCCTATGAGATGATCCCCAAGGAGCTTAGAAACTGAGTAGAGCACAGCCCTGAATTCAGATTTGTGCTTGGAATGAGAGTCAAAACCACCAGAGCCACTGTTGCGCCAGAGGTCAGCACTGTGGGGCTGCTGGGAGCTGGAGCAGCTCTGCCCTGAGCAAAAGGACCTCTCTGATTAAGTCAGAAGTCAGTGTCAAGTAAGATGTGATCATATTGAATAAGAAAGGCAGAGGATGTTTATCAAATCCTTCATTCATAGGATCCCAGACTGGTTTGGGTTGAAGGGACCTTAAACCTCATCCAGCTCCAACCCCTGCCATGGGCAGGGACACCTTCCACTCGAGCAGCTTGCTCCAAGCCCCTGTGTCCAAC